>JAOVVB010000010.1:1631579-1648962 GCA_028570985.1 Heterobranchus longifilis
CATTTAATTAGGATAAAAACTGGCTTCCTCTAAGTTATTACAAAAAATCCCTCTATGCTTATTAACCAAAAACAGTGAAGTAGTAATCCTATTAAAAAAATGTTCTTTAATGTTAAGAAATGTAATATTTCATTAGAAATACACTATTGTAGGAACGATTTGCTAAAAAAAACAAAAAAACATAAGCATCAAAAATTCCTACCTGATGGTGTTGACACACATCTGACGTTATTGACGGTATTGATTTTATATTTATATATACCGGCAATACCGTGTGTGTCAACACTGTGTATATATATATATATATATTATCAGCTTTCATGTCATACTATGGGCGTGTCACATGCATTCCTTTCCGACTGTAACAGTAGGCAGCGTTATTATCAACTTTTACAGCATATTGCGATCGTATCACTGACATTTCTTACAGGATGCAACAGTAGGTGTGGTGAAAACGGGTACGTCAGGCAGATCTCGTAGCTAAAACCCGGATCAGACTGCAAAGTGTCTACAGCGACAGGCTCATACGACAGCAAGAAGGGCTGCAAAAATATTGGAGCAGCATGAGGAGTGGCAGCAAGTTGACTGCACATCCATTTGCAGGTTATGGTAGCAGGGTAAACCTCGTGTATGCGGGCAGAGCCATGGGTAACCTCTAGTAAGAGAAGAGATCTTTGAAGATATCAATGGTTTTACAGATGCAACACTATTACATTTTATTGTAAACATTTATGCAGCATTTAACTTTTTGGAATTCATTTTCACATTTTCAAAACATTTTTAATGTATACAAGTTTTAGCATTGAACTCTTTTCGAATCCAGCTTTCATATTTTTTAAACAACTGGTTTGCCCTGGGTACTCCGGTGCCCCCCTCACAAGCCAAAGATAGATTAGGTTAAGTGGCATTCCCAAATTGCAGTGAATCATCCTTTAAACAAAACAGTAAATTAATATTAATGAAAACTATGTTTTGCTAAAGAAAATATAAAAAGTATTTTAAGTAGTGAAATAAAATGTACTTAGGATGCATATGTCAACAAAATTACACATTATGCTAGAAAACTTCTGAAATGTATGTGGGAGACAGTTTGTTTTTGCATAATTTGCTAGATGGATATTTAATGTGCCTGAAATTCATTACGGTTTCTAAAAATTACCCCAAATTTAAATATAATTTAAGACATGCGGTGTTTACATGTTATGGTTTTGACCACAGCAATATCAATATCCAATTTTTAAAATATAGAGAAATCACATTTCCAAGAACTTGAGCAGTTTAACAGGATATAGAATAAACAGGTAGTCATAAAGGGATCCTTGGAGTTTCCGTTCACCGAAAGATTTATTTTTTATAAATGACTGATGGTGTTGACAGTAACTCAGGACACAAATTCAGCAAAGTAAAAATTAGAGTTAAAAAATGTATTAATTTTTAACAGCCATTAATTAATTAACATGTACTTAAGTTTTTTTGTTTTTTCATATACATTAATCAGTGTTTTAGCTATTTGAAAATGTAAATCCTTGTCCTGGACAAGGAGTTTTTCAGGTTTAGTGGGGATACTTTATCAAACAAAATAAAATAAAAAAGTAGGATTGAAAACAATATTTTATTATGTTGACTTGATTCAGCTAAAACTGATGATAGAAATATGAATAATTTCAGAATTTTACAGAAAAACACAATATTATTTGCTGGATTTTTTTGTCCACGCTCTCAACAATGACTGATATACAGTATACAGTGCCTTGCAAAAGTATTCAAACCGCTTTAACTTTTCCAAATTTTTTTCATGTTACAACCACAAACATTTTATTGAGATTTTATGTAATAGATAAAAAAAAGTGGCACATAATTGTGAAGTTGGGACCGGGGAATAAATAATTTAAAAAAAAATTTTTTTTAGGGATAAATATCTGAAAAGTGTGATGTGCATTTGTATTCAGCCCCCCTGAGTCAATACTTTGTAAAGCCACCTTTCGCTGTAATTATGGCTTCAAGTCTTTTGGGGTATGTGTCTACCAGCTTTGCACATCTAGATAGTGAAATGTTTGCCCAATCTTTTTTGCAAAATAGATCAAGCTCAGTCAGATTGAATGGAAACCTGTACATCTGTGAGCAACAATTTTCACGTCTTGCCACAGATTCTCAATTGGATTTAGGTCTGGACTTCAGCTGGGCCATTCTAACACAATATGCTTATACTTTGATCTAAACCATTCCATTGTAGCTCTGGCTGTATATGTCATTGTCCTACTGGGAGATGAATCTTCACCCCAGTCTCAAGTCTTTCGCAGACTCTAACAGGTTTTCTTTTAAGATTGTCCTGTATTTGGCTTCATCCATCTTCCCATCAACTCTGACCAGCTTCGCTGCTGTTCCCTTTTGAAGAAAAGCAACCCCACAACCTGATGCTGCCACCACCATGCAGAGTGTCAGTTTTATGCCACACATAGCATTTAGCATTTAGGCAAAAAAAATTACATTTTGGGTTCATCTGACCTCATCAGAGGATGTTTGCTGTGTTCCCCACATGGCTTGTCGCAAACTGCAAATAGGATTTATAATTTTCCTTCAACAGCGACTTTCTTCTTGCCACTCTTACATTAAGGCCAAATTTGTGGATTGCACGACTAACAGTTGTCCTGTGGACAGCTTCTCCCACCTGAGCCGTCGATCTCTGGACTTCCTCTAGAGTTATCAAGGGCCTCTTGGCTGCTTCTCTGATTAATGCTCTCCTTGCCCGGCCTGTCAGTTTAGGTGGACAGCCATGTCTTGGGAGGTTTGCAATTATGCCGTACTCTTTTCATTTTGGATGATTGTTTGAACAGCGCTTTGTGAGATTTATAGCTTAACCCTGCTTTAAACATCTCCACAACTTTATCGCTGAGCTGTCTGGTTTGTTCCTTGGGCTTCATGATGTTGTTTGTTCACTGCTGTTCACTAACAAACCTCTCAGGGCTTCACTGAACAGATTAAAATTACACACTATTACACTATTTACTAATTAGGTGACTTCTGAAGGAAATTCGTTACACTGGATTTAAGTTAGGGGTATCATGGTAAAGGGGGGTGAATACAAATGCACACCACACTTTTCAGATATTTATTTATAAAAAAAATTGAAAAACATTCATCGTTTTCCTTCCACTTCACAATTATGTACCACTTTGTGTTGGTCCATCACATAAAATCTCAGAAAGATACACTTTTGTTTTGTGTTGTACTGTGACAAAATTTGGAAATGTTCAATTAACACTGTTTGTCTTTATGCAAAATGTCTTACAAAATTGTCTATATCTTATACAGTACTGTGCAATTGTCTTTAGTATAACTTTTGTTATATACAAATTCACATACTGTATATACATATGTCTATCATGTAGGGCCATTGGTGGCTCATTGGTAGGTTTCTCACCTGCCATGCTGAAGGCCCAGGTTCGATACCCAGCCACTGGATGCAGTGCTGGTCCCAAGTCTGGATAAAATTCGAATCAGGAAGGGCATCTGGCAAAAAACCTGTGGTAAATTGTTCTGTGGATTGGATGGTCCACTGTCGCAACCCCTCAACGGAAGCAGCCAAAAGCTAACCTAACAGTTACTGTATTTACTTAAATAAGAAGCATAAGATGCCATAAGCAAAGATGCCTTTAAAATATTTCTATATAAAAGACACTTCTACAGTATAAGGAGTGCTACAAACAGTTATAATTAAATCAGCATGCTGGAGAATAAGTTCTATGAGTTCTGTCCGTACAGCCGAGTCAATGGCAATCTTTAAGCGATGACTAGGGCCTATCTGTTTCTTAGGTATTTGGGTTAACTCTAAAAAAACAAAAACCTTCTGAACAGTACCATTTGACTGATGGTACGTATAGTTAGTAACCTAGTAACCCAGTGTAAGAATATATCCTATGTCGGAAACTTCAAAGCACTTTTTTTCTGGTAACTTCCTCCTTTCTATTTTCATGTAAAACCCAGGTTCTAGATTATTAATCTACATCTAAAAACTGGTCTGCCCTGTAACATGTGATGTTCTTCTGTAATGTTATTCATTTTTAGGGTATGTTTGGAAATAGAGAATGGTTTTGTAACATAATAATGTAAAAATTCTAAACAAATCTGAAGATAAAGATCTAAAGATAATATGGTGCATGAGACTTTTGCACAGTACTCGCGCGCACGCGCACACACACACACACAAACTTTGTGTGTTTATAAAAAAAAATTACATTCATGTTGAGGATGTTTTGTAATAATTATTGTATGTTTTGTAAAAAGTTACATTTTAGTTAAAAAAAAAATCTTAATTTCCCTTATGTTTGGAGACTGATGAGACATCCTGTATTACAAAAATGTATGCGAATTGTTACACTATTTAACTACATTAAACTACTTTGTCAAAATTCTACGTTAGATCAATTGTCAAGCATGTTTTATAAATATTAATAATTATTTGCAGCCTTTATAGAAATGAACAACAAAACCAGTATAAGCATATGCATAAGCTTTCTTTCATTCATTTTTAATAAGTGCTTTATCCTACTTGGGGTTGCTATGGATACAGATCCTGTGAAAACATCGGATAGGATACCCGGCTATTGTGGGGTACCATGCTCACACTCATTCAGACCTAAGAGATACTTTGATATATCCAGTTCATCTTATGTTTAAGAAATGGGAGGAAACCAAAGAACCATGAGGGAAAACTAAGTAGATATAATGAGAACATGAAGCTCCATAAAGAAAGTAACCTGAGCTCATGATTAAACCGGTAACCCTGGAGTTGTGAGGTGGCAACATCACCCATTTCACCACTGTGTTTTCCAATCGCAAAATAGTTTTAATTTGTTTGCTTGTTTGTTTTGCAAAGCACTGGTGTAAATTTGAACTGCATTAACACACGCACAAAATTTGTCAAAAAAAATGTTCCTTTGCTGAAAATAATATCAGTACTTACTGTATATGTCCAATTTCTGGAGTTTTTTGTACTTATTTATTTATTTATTTATTTATTTATTAATTATATTGTGGCTCTGATTGTGTGTAATGGTATTTCAATCTGCTTATGTATATTTTATATCCATTGGCCAGCTTGTAGGTCAACTTACACCTGTCTCTTTGTGTTGAAAGTTCTTCAGGTTTCATAGTGATGACAGATATTTTACATATGTGTGTGTAGTGCACACCAGGAATACCAGACACGGTCAAAGATAGTAAAGACTTTTGTAGCAATTTTAAAATCTAAAAGTATTTAAAAATAAAATGGAAAATGTGACGTTGTTATTTTAACTTATAGTGTATGTGCCTATTCTCTTAAAGGGTGCCAATAATTGTGAAATGTACATCCTGTACACTTATAAATTAATAAAGAGGTCTTATTTGACAGGTGGAACCTGTTTTCTGTTTTGGATACTGCTCATTTGTACAATGATTATATTAATTTTTATTTTTATAATGGAATAACCCCCCCCCCCATTCATTGTCTTGTGCTGTTCTGTTGTTATAAACAGGTAGACAGGATATGCCACTTCACCACAACCTCCTCCATGTTTCAAGAATGGTGATGTTAAGATGTTTCCATCAGTCTAGAGTGTACGCTAACAATCATCCACTCATCAGTCTTTAACCTCCTTTGTCCCCTGGAGTGTTTTTTTTTTCTTGTTCATTGCTTAAAGGAGAGGTTTCTTGGCAGAGACACATCCCTTAAGGCCAGTTTCTCTTCAGTGAGCTGAAGTGCCTCTTTTCTGTCTGAGAAACCAGCTTATCTCTATTTGCTTTGTTAATTCCCTCTTTAATTTCTAAAGATTTGCTTTGTTCGTGCTCGCTAGTGACAGTGGCTTACTTATCTGCTGAAACTGATATAATCAGTTCTTCTTCCTGTTCTCTTTTTGTTGCAGTAACCTTTGGTTTCTTTCTGAAGTGAAATCCAGTGTTTGATACAATACGACCAGCTATAACTCTCGGCTATTACTCTTCATTCTTTCTTAAATGAATACCCCAACGTAGTATACAATTACTAGCAGCTTTAATAGAAACGTCTGTTCGTCTGCTCTTTTATGCAGCTATCCAGTCATCCAATCATGTTGCAATGCATAAAATCATGCAGACAAAAATACTAAATACTATTATTGTTAAATTATAGTAAGTAAGCAACTTTACAAATCAATTATGTAAATCAATTTCTTTCATATTTTCTTGACACAAGTTAAAGGAAGAGTCTGACACTTTTAATGTGCTGAGAAATGAAATTATATAATGAATATATTCTGATTCAAAGGCCTTGATTCTGTTTTCATTTTCCTATCTGTATTCATTGCTTTGTACATCCAGTGTGAATGCCTTTTTCATTTCAGTCCGTCTGTGTTCAGCGCGCGCTATATGAGCTGTGCATGTCTTTTTAATGATGGGTTAGCAGGCTCGGAGAATGTTGTGCAGGGCCGTTCTAGTGTTTACTGCAGGCTGAAATCTCATTAAAGTAAGCTGCTGCTATTTCCAGCCTGTAATCGAGCTTCAGCGTTTGATTATCTATGTCTGGGCCAGATCAAAATCGTGCTGTTTCTCGGCAGCGTTGGTTTAAAAATGGTTGCATCACTCGGTAGGTGAGTCAGATTTTATACAAAATCATCTTCTGGTCAAACAGAAAATAAAACTGCTAATAATTCAAAGATAAGAGCATGAGGTTTGGGCTACTTTTAAAATAAAAAGATGCGTTAATTTATTTACCATGTCTTTTTGATTCTGCTACCCTTATTTCCCTGTGCTATAAACCACCTCATCTGTTATTTGTTGTTGGGATTAAATGATGTCTGATTACGCAGAAAAGCTTCTGCTAGCTGTCGACAAATGTATGCTGATTATATACAACGCAGCGAATCACCGCACATATATTGGTCTGAAAGAGTTTTTTTTTTGGTTGTCTCACCACTGTATCATTATCAACAACAAGACAAACAGAAGCTGCCATAAACAGCACAGAGGCACCATACGATCCGCTCTCCAATTAAAGTTCATGCATGACTGGCATCGTTCGTTGCTCTGTTTCCCAGAAACCAGGCCGGCCCTGAATAACCATCTTTCGGCAGCTGTGTCACAAGATCCCAGACGCAAGGTCACCCTGCCGAGAGACAGACAGGTGTGCGCAGCCACAGGAACAAATCAGTCTCAGTGCATTGCTCACAACTACCTGACACACTTAGCTCAGCTCACCTACTCACCCTGAGTCTGACAGATGATGAACTGCTGCAAGCCATTAACTTTTGCTTCTTATTCACCTAAGCTTCAAATAGTTAAATCTGGGTGCATGCAGTTACATCAGGAGTTTTGAGTTTTTTAATAAAGTACTAAAGTGCAAAAGTCTTGAGCCGTCCCTTATTTCTTTATAATTTTCTTTTATTGTTAATGTACTGTAGTCTTGAGGAATCGTTCAACCACACTGGCAATGCACTCAAAGCATACCTTCATAAAAACAAACATGATGGAAACATGATTCCCAAATCCCAGATCCCAACATTATTGAAGCAGTGTGGGATCATCTTGACAGAGAATGGAACAAAAGGCAGCAAACATCGAAAGAAGAGCTTTGAAATGTTGTTCAAGAACCTGGGAGAACTATTCCTGAAGACTACTTCAAGAAATTGCAAGAAAGCTGTGTTGAAGAATAATGGTGGTGATACTTAATTTTGACTTTAAAGCTTGTTAGAATTACATAAACTCTCTGTGTTATATGCTGTATTTATGGTTGTACATGTTGTAATAAATCACTGTACCTACTGTATAATCTATAATTTTAGACAAAATATAAAACAATGAGTGGTGGGTCAAGACATTTGCACTTTACTGTGTATTCTGTATATTTATTTTATATATTGTACCCAGTGTACATCATTGAAATATGAGAATACCATGGAAATCAGTGTTTTATTACTTATGCATCTAATAAAACTGCACCTATTAAACACCAATATCCCAATGTCCATTTATTTAAATATTGAATAACTGTAGCCTGCTCTGATGTCTTTTTTTCCAAATGTTGTTGTACACTTTATAATGACAATATAGACTTCTAATTCTCTTTTCTTCTCTGGCTCACTGTCACAAGGCTGTGTTAATGTAAGTGTGTTTAATGTAAATTAGATGTGCGTGAGGGTAAATTGGGGTGTGCCATATGGTTCTGACATGTAAATAAGATACTAGGGAGTAAGAAACCACTCAACTCTAACTGAGTCATTATTTACACTAAAATCACAGCTTGTTTTGATGCTTTGATACAAGTTTTATGAATTAGACGTTGATTCGTTGGTGTCATTTTGTTCACTGGTTTCAGTATACTGTAACATGGATAAATAAAGGCCAAAATGTGTATCACTGTTAATTGTAGTATGAAAATCATAGGTATCTGATGTGCTGGCCCAAGGGCAAACCACCACTGATCGCCATACAGTAGGTCCTGACCCTATTTTAAAGGTTGAAGAGTCTCTTATTAGAGTTTACATGCTTCTTTTGTTTGTTTAACATCTGACTGTTTCTCTGATGTGATACCTGGTAAAGGCTATCTAGCATTTTTTTTTTATCTGGTTAGTTTTAACACCCTGTTTTATAGCTGCGAAAGAGAAGCATTATTATAAAAAAAAAAAAAAAGTTTTCTTAAAAATAAAATGAGGGGTGTTCAAGTCAAACTGAATCTGTTGATTGTGCAGAATAACAGGACACAGTTGTAAGAATAAAACTTTCTTTATTTCTCTATATAATCCCATGATACATAATGCACTCATCCCAGTGCTTCACTAGTGCTTGGATATCATCAATGTAGAAAGTTTTCTCAGTACTGCCTCATGTCTCATCACTTTACTGTGCTTGAAATAATTTTTGCACGAGAAATTTCATCAAAAGTCCCAGTTGGACTTAAATGCCCATTCTACCTTATACATTATGAAATGCTACATTTACATTTAGGCATTTGGCAGACGCTCTTATCCAGAGCGACTTACATTTTTATCTCATTACACATCCGAGCAGTTGAGGGTTAAGGGCCTTGTTCAAGGGCCCAACAGTGGCAACTTGGTGGTTGTGGTTTGAACCTGGGATCTTCTGAACCGTAGTCCAATGCCTTAACCACTGAGCTACCCCTGACTCAAATGCTGAACATTGCATAACATAATAAATGAACTAAGAGCTATAAATATAGTGAACATAGGCACAATAGGCTTCATTTAAATGCCTAGGCCATACCAAACTAAAAATTTCTCCCAATTTCTTTCGATTTTACAAATATTTCCAAACTGCTAAATTTCTTATACTCATGTGCATATGTTAATGCATGCCAATCACCTATAAATTACTAGACATCCACAAAACCCCACAAAAGACAATGCTGATGGGCTGAAGTGAGTAAACAGGAAATAAACTTCCTCAGAGGTAGAAGTGAAAATTATTTTGACTCATGCCGATGCCATTAAAAGGTTATTGGACACCTGACCATTACCCCTAATTCTGTTTCTTTTATCAAACTTTTGTTATCAACCTGGAAGTTAACAGTTGTGTAGAATGTCTTTGCATGCTAGGGCATTATACTGTAATTTCTATTTAGTCAAACTACGAAGCTTAAAACTTGTTCCAGCATGACACGACAGTAGCTCTATTAACACACAGTTTGCAATGGTCACTGTGGAAGAACTCAAGTGTCCTCTATAGAGCTCTTACCTTAAACCCCACCTTTGGGATGAACTGAAAGACTTGGAAGTTCAAAAAGCACACATTGTTTGAAAGCCTATACTGTAGGAATGATTAGTAATATGAATCCATTTGTAATCAGCTTGAAAAAAAAAATGAACCCCAATATGTGGTAATTATGTCACATGCAGTTTGTTTGCCTACTGTAAAGATCTCAGAGTAACATCGATCTGAAACTCTGCCTCTGCTAATGCCTGTTCTTAATAATCTGCTTTAGGCAAGATTCAGTATTTAGTCTGTTGCTGATGGTAGTCAGCAAAATGCAGCCCCCTCCCAAAAAAGTAGGTTATGTTGATTAATCATGGGTGGAAAGTTGCATGGCGGGAACTTGAGCTGAATCTGTTATCGCATGGTGAGATTGGGGAGATTAAATAAATCATTGCCAACTCCATGCACTGCCTTACATCCCTGATGATTTTCGATGCACATTATACTCATGGATTATCCTCGCAAGGCCAGAACAACAAGAGTTCATGTTTGGTGACAGACCTTCAAAAACATGGCAGTGAATTTTAGTGAGAGAAAAAATGTAAAAAACCCACAAACAGCAGTACAGGCTTTGCCTCGAAAACTTGCCCTAGTTTCCAGTCTGTGCACTTTTAATGGCTTAGAGTAAATTCCTTCAAGCAAGATATGTAAATGTTTAACTGAACAATTCTTGTCTTG
Organism: Heterobranchus longifilis; assembly: GCA_028570985.1. Classification (NCBI taxonomy): domain Eukaryota; kingdom Metazoa; phylum Chordata; class Actinopteri; order Siluriformes; family Clariidae; genus Heterobranchus; species Heterobranchus longifilis. The sequence goes on from JAOVVB010000010.1 coordinate 1,641,981, forward strand.
CTCAAATCCATGCTTTTTTTTTTTTACTTAATGCATTCATTTCTCCACATATCTTTTTAAAAAAGACTTTTCAACCATCCTGGCTGGAGTGTTTACTATATGATAGTGTTGTTGTTGGCTTACTTTGAGCTCCCATTCATATGCCACTGGATTGGCTTAGAAATTTAACGCTTTGTTTGTTGCACTCTATATTTCAGCAGGTCAGATTAATCCAATACTGTATTGATCCAATCTCCAATACTACAGATGTGTATTCGTCTTACAGATCACATCTGGTCCTGCAGGACTGTTCAATGATGCCTTAAATAGAGCATAATTTTTTTTTATAACTGATATATAAACTACAATATCATGGTTGCCTTTTAAAGTAAAATCTTACCTAAAACTTCTTCACTCATACAGTACTTTAAGGGTTAAAAGAATTTACACTGTCAGTATCCAAATCTGTATTTACAGTATTTATCTTAACTTTTCTAAAGACACCTCTTCCCTGCATGGAATTCAGATTTACTCTTTGATATCTTGTCTCTCCATGGCAACAGCTTGAAAGAAACTGTAGCCAACGAGGCATGTAGGCTGTGGAATACAGTGCACATATTGTGGGTGTGCGATGAGCCCTCAAGGCTGAATAGTTCAATTTGCTAACACTCCAGCTCTGACTTTCTGCATTTAGAAGCATTTAGACTAAAAGGTATTAAAGAAGTTAGTGTGGCTCTTGTTAAAAAGTCATGCCGTAGATGTCATGCTCCCTCAGTGCCTCTGAGACACAGCCAGCAAAGCAATGGCTCTTACTGGCGCCCTGTGGCACCAGCTGACCCAGTTACATTGGGACAGTCTGACTCTGCACAGGATGTCAATGCTGGTACATTCAAAATGACTGAATAAAATAATGGCGAGGTAAGGAAAAAGGAGATTGAGAAACTAATTTCAGGCCTTAAACCACACCTATAAGCACACTCAATATCTCTATATTTTGCCATGCATGCATGCTTTTTGTCTGTCTCTCTCAGACTTCCCACTCCATTTCATCTGGACTTTTCAGTTTCATTTCCAATCATCAAAATGTCTTTACTTATCTTTGACTCCCTCTTTCCATCTCTTTACAGTTCAGCAGACAGTTCCATTTGATGTTGCGTGGTATTTAGAGTGAACCTTTGCGACTTATGCATTCATGGATTTGCTTGGCAATTCTGGGCAATAGAGAACCTACTGTATACAGACCATATATAGAGGACATATACATACCAACATGCATATACATCAGAACCACAACAGGAGAAGGAGACCAAATTAGGAGTAACAAAATTTCCTTTTAAAGTCTGATAAACATTCTTTAAAGGAGTTTATGTATGAGACGCTCATTCATTTTGTTTAAAGCGGCCATGGTTTAATATTTTCTCTCTTTGTAAGATTGTGTTTCAGCACATCATAGGATATTACACTGCCTGTAAAAAAAAAAAAAAATCAAACACCCCAATATTATGTCGGACTGCCTTTAGCTTTAATTACACTGCACATTGACTGTAGCATTGTTTCAACAAGTTTATACAACATTTCCATCCAGATTTGTATTGATTTTTATCCGAGATCTTGTATTGATGATGGGAAAGTCAAGTCTATTCATAAAGTCTGCTAAAGCACATCTCAAGGACGCACAGTTGGGTTAAGATCAGAACTCTGTGGTTGCTGATTTGCGTGTGAAAATGATTCATCATTCACATCACAAAATGATTCATCACATTGTCATCCTGGAATATTCTCATGCCATCAGAGAAAAACAAATCCACTGATGTGATAACCTGGTCATACAGTACTTTCAGGTCATCAGCTGACTTCATTTACTGCCACATAACATTGCTGGACCTAGTAACCCCAGATCCACAGTCCAATCTTTATGCTCTCAAGCTAATTGAAAACTTTATTTGTAATTAGTCTTACTACCAAGTTGATTTCTTTTGGCCACACAGCTGTTTAGTCCCAATCCTGTGAGTTCTCATTGCGTTGTGTGTGTATGGAAATGCTCTTACTTTCACTATTAAACATAGCTCTGGTTTCTACTGTTGATTTTTATGATGCAACTTCACCAAGTGTCCAAGTGATCTGCATTTTCAGTCATTCTTATTTTTTTTCCGACCACATTTCTTCCATGAAGTTGATGGTTCAGTCAAATGTGTGCTTTTTTGTAGCAGCAGTGCAAGTGGTGCTTGTCATTCATGGCCGTCTGTAAAATGTTTGCACCATTTAAATGTCTTTCTGCAACTTAATGTCTCAATGTACTGTGCTTGAAGTCTTCTGAGAATGTTAAATGTTTTTACGCCTTCATTCACTAGAAATTCTTGGTTTGACTTGAACGCTCTTCTTAATAATAGTAAGAACAATAAGAATTTTTTCAAGTGCCTATTTAGTATATACTCATATTGATTAAAGCGTTTTTACTAGATGCTTGAAACACCTTATGTGGCTACTCTCAATTAGGAGGAGCAGCGGTTCTACTCTCAGGTCATCTGTGATTGCAGAGCTATTTTTTTCACACTATTTAGAAATAATCATCAACAATTGTCCTGGAATCAAAGAGAATTGAAAGAAATAAATTGCTTGCCTGATGAATTGTTGCAATTTATTTTACATTTTTTTAAGAAATACAAATGCATATCAGGAAGTGCGTGACTGCAATGTGCTGGTACTTGCTGACTACAGAGTTGCTGAAAAACTGACTTGTGTGTACCCTGGGTTACACACCCACGTCTATGACTGCCATCTTCACTGCTTCACGGCTGCTTTCCCCTGGCCTACTTTCACAGTTTATATTGTGTGAAATGACTTGGAAAGTGAAGAGATGCATAGGGTGAGAATCAGACAGGAAATGTTTCCCATTCACACCTCAGTCTAACAGCTGCTTCAGTGTTTTCCTGTCCAGATCCTGAAATCCCAAAACATTGGATAGTTTTTTTTTTTTAATCCTGTTCTAACACTGAACTTAGAAATAATTTCGTAAAGAGCTGAGAAGATGTGTGAGGTAAGATAAAAAAGGGAAACACCAATATGGATAGTACAAGTATAATGAGAAGTAGTGGTATACATGTCTCAAAATATGAACTAACATATGAGCTGTTGTAATATATACTGTACTAGAACTTTTCTTTTGCAATATTTGATGCATTCTTGGTATTGTTCACTCATTCATTCAGTTATTTATACTAAGTTATGGCTTAGAAACTATCAGCTTTTCCTGGGAACACTGGACATAGGGCAGGTACAGACCGCAGATGCAAGCTAGTCCATTGTAGTGCACTGAGCACACACACACACACACATACTGTATAACTAGAAGCAATTTAGGGTCAACAAATAACCGACCAAAAAGAGTTTTACTGAAGGATCAGTAATGTGTCGTATCAACACTGTATGCTGTAATGCTGTAACATTTTTGAAAAAAATTGAACTTTGCCCTTATTTTGACTCTGATTTTGGACTTTGTCTTGGATTTTGTTGCATGATTTAACAAATGAATGCTTTCCATTACTTGGAAACTCCCTAGCAGTTCAGCAAATGTATATCTCATGATCTATTTTTGACTCCACCTGGTGATATTTCTCAGTGTGAACACACCAGGTGATTTGATACACAGTACACAAATGTATTTGGCCAAACCTATTAATTATTGAGTTCAGGTGTTACAATCAGGCCCCTTATGTGGTTCCACAGTAAAGGGAAATCTTAATGCTTCAACATACCAAGCCATCTTGTAAAATCCAATGCTTCCAACATCCAAACACCTTGGACAATCCAATGCTTCCAACTGTGGCAACAGTTTGGGGAAGGTCCTTGTCTATTCTTACATGACTGTGATGAGTTTGGTGTAGAAGAACTTGCCTGGGCCGCACAGATCCCTGATCTCAACCCCGACGAGCCCCTTTGGGATGAACGTGAGCCAGTTTGTGAGCCAGGCCTTCTCATCCAACATCAGTGTCTGACCTCACAAATGCTCTACAGAATGAATGGGGATGAATTCCCACAGAAACAATCCTAAATAGTATATATTGTACGCATATATATATAGGGGCCAGTTTGAGATACTGGACTCCTGTATCAAGTGGAGTTTATACGGTCTACAATGTGACATAGGATATAACTTAATATATTTATTTCTAATGAGCTATTTATTCATTTAAGAGCCATCTGCTGCCTGTCTGGTGATTTGCAATTGCAGAGAAAACAGAGAGGCCTTTCCCTTTCCCCAGCTGACTCCAACTCTTTATTAAAATTATATGCATGCCTCATAATTTGCCTTTTGCAGTTGGGTAAGGAACTAATTCCAGCATGGAATTTGGCACATATACACTGATCAACCATAAAATTAACACCACATAACATTAACACTGATTATCAATTATATATCAGTAAGCTGGTGACAGGATCATCGGTGCCCATCTATGCTTGTGAGGGAACCAAAAGCTAGCCCATCTAATCTGATCCCACAGAAAATCTATAGCACAAATTGCTGAAATAAATAATTATCCCAGTGCATTACAGGTTACTGAGTATACAGCTTAGAAGGCAAGAAGTTCAAGGTTTTTGGTTTTCTGAAACCTACACAATATTGGCCCTAATGCTTTAAGGTTTTAATGTTATGGCTAATCGGTGTAAGCCTATATTGAACAAACTGATGGGAACAGTACAGTATATTCATTGGTATGTTTGAAATTAGGATTATTACACTATTATTATTAGAGGTCTTTAAACACCTTAGTTCATTACAAATTGAACCGTTAATAAACACATCAGATTCATTTTCATTAACCAATATGAAATCTATAAATAAACCAACATGTGGGTAAACGTTTAAAAAATAACAATCCATGGTCAGGACAGCTACACAATCATACAGTGAGGCCCAGAGAAAGGGCCTGTGGATAAGAGATAGCTATAACGAGTGCCTGGCCAGCTGGTAGCATGTGTGTTATCAGGTGGTAGGAATGTGTTGGACAGAAATAGTACGGCGGAAACACCGCTTGGCTATCCAGCCTGCAGATTGCACCTGGGCGAGAGGCATGGGTTTAATCGTCTATCTGCTTCGCTGATTTAAGGTTCCCCCATTATACATCGGGGCTGGTTAATCCTGCAGAGCCGGTCCTTTTTGCTTTTGCACAGAACTCACAGAGCTACTGTACGTTTTAGATTCCACTAAAGTTATCATCGCACTCATTTCTTAGCTCATTAAGAGTCTTAGTTCTGCATTTTAAATTACCTCATATAAATGCTTTATATTGCATGTTATTTTAAATTCTATACTTTATCTCATCTCAAAAGGACCTGTGAGGCTAAAAAAATTATCAGCTTTTATTGCAAAATGTAGCATGAGTACTTTCACATTAAATCAGTTTGTTTATTAGGCTTACACCTAATAATAATCTTTTATATCTGTCTTTTAGCATATTATGCTTTAAGAGAATCCATGTTGATGGATCATTGTTGTTTCTGAATATAAAACTATTTTTAGATTCTCTTTGGTTGAAGTTTTTCTGTCTTCGTCTCAGGCCACATATGCAAACTCTCAGCACATTTTGCAAATCGGGGACTTTAAAGAAAACTGAATTTCCATGCTGACATGCCTCCTGTTTTTTTTTTTTTTTTTTTACATTTAAAAGTCTGTGACCTTATTAAGCACTAAAAGCCCTCGATGCATCAACATTGACCTAAAAGGCAAATCTCCAAGGTACAAAATGCAAAAATGCAAATTGCAACTTTGAGAAGTTTAATCCGAACATCCCTCATATTTTGGTAAAGAGACCTAAAGTAACAGGAATTTCACTTTCTTTATATTAAGATCCTGGATGTTAGACTATTGTTCTTAGTAAGAAATGTAATGAGTGTAATAAAGTATCTACCACATTAAAAGCAATATTAAAGAATGTATTTAAGACCTGCTCACTTGATGTGATCATTTCTTAGCTTGCTGTGTGTTATCTTTAGTGTCGCTAGCAGTTTGTAGCAACAACATAGCTATCATTTACTCAATTCAAATGGAAAATACAGTAAAAACAGTATTTAATAGTAATGTGCAAGGTGACATTCAATGTCTTTTGAGAATAGAGACAGCTGTAGGACTGGAGGAAAAAAAAAGATTCTGAATGTAGAATTCTACTGCAAGACCAGGAAGTTTCTGAATTGATGTTCCCGAGTGATTAATATACAGTAAAGTGTAAATATGTTTGTTTGAATGTTAGTGTTTTAACCAAACATAATGCTCTTTATTCAGTTTACAGTTAGAGCCTGTTCTCTAAAGCTGGAGGGAAGCAATACGTCCAGTGTCCTGTCATAGCCAGTTTGTTAGGTGTTGCTTTTGAGTGATATTGAAACACTTAAGCTGTTTGCAAATAGTAGTTAGCATAATGTTTCTTAAGTAGTATATTCTTAGCAAGTTCACTGTCTTATGATAATGTGTTAGCTCAAACCTACCCAGTCACTAAACAGATGCATGTGTGCATACTGTATATGCTGATGTTTTGTAAAACTGGGTGTCCTGATGTGGTAATAAAATGCAATTAATCTACAGTACAGTGCAAAAGTCTTAAGCCACCCCTCATTTTCCCACATTTTCCTTCAAAAGAGCCACACTTTCTGATATTTTAATTCCTGAAAAACTAAAGTTTTTTTTTTCTCTCATTATCAATTTTGTCCCTGTACCTGACCAGTTTCAGATTCATATTTGTGTTTCTTTACACCATAGACTGAACTACACAGTAAAATATTCAATGTTGATTTACGACAGACTTTGAGTCCAGCTAGACTCATATAAACACTGCTGGGGGTTAATTCAACACTAATTGATAGTTCAACACTGGGGAATTTCAATAAATCATTGAAACATAAATATATCCATCTAAGTTAAGGCATGAACCAGAGAGAAACAGGTGCAGATGATGACAGATGATCAGGCCGGTGATTAGTATACTGGTGATGCTGAATGCTGAGTGGTTGG
>JAOVVB010000010.1:1649062-1659474 GCA_028570985.1 Heterobranchus longifilis
CCTCCCCCCCGAAAAAAAACAAAAAAAACAAACTTGTTTTGCTTCTTAGGTTTTTCAGATTGACTGGATTAGTTGGAAGTAGAATTGGTGGAGGATGCCTTAATGCTTTGTGTGTGTACCACGTTCCATTAAAGTTAACTGTTTTTTGTCAGCAGGTGGATTTTTTTTTTCACATCTGGTATCACTATGATACAATTGAATCTCCTAGAATGTGTGAAAAGATTTACTACTAAATCTTTATCATCTTTAAAAGATGATACACTTAAAAATCGTTTCAGCCTACAGTATATAGACTGCCAAAAGAATCAATGCTATTCCTAATTTAAGTATAGAGGCCTACACCAGTGCTCCGATGTTGCATGTGACAAAACTACTGTATTACTCAGTATTTTCACACTTGATATCAGTGAGTATAAAAATATACTGTATATCAGCAAATACCTTTAGAAACCTTGCTAGGAGCACCGATGAGCAACAGTCACACTACAGGACATCACAGGAGCACAATTCACATTTTATACTGTATCTTATCTGGAAAGGTATAAGCAGACGGCTGAGCCCATGACCACTGCCTGGGGTGAAAGCATGGAGCATAAATGAGTGATGCCTGAACATCAAACACACACACACACATCACCTCACACTAGTCTCAAGAGTGTCAAGAGATGAAGTGGCAACTGACTCTTCAAAACCTCTATCAGAACCAAAGAGAGACTTTAATAGTACAATTTTTATTAAAATATTAATGTCATTAAAAATAAGAAGTATATTAATTAATGATTACAGTTTAATATTGCTAATATAATGAAATATTGTAAACTTCTCAGTATTTAGGGAGCTGTCGACTTCACTGGAAGAAACATCTTGTTAAAAGCAATTAGAGGAAGAGCAATTTGTGACTCAGTTCTGCTGTGTACTGCTCCCCCAGGAGGAGTGTTAAATTGATGACCACGTGTGTAAGGAGTATTCAAGTAGTGAAAGAAGTAGTTCTGCCGGTCAGAAGTGACCTACAAGTGTCAAATGCACACATACTTAAACCGATCTCTGATGGCTATTAAATATTTTAGGCTTTCCATGGTGACTTACAGAAGCCCAAGAATACTGTTTGAAGTATTTTATCAATACATGCCCAGTATTACATCAATACATGCCCAGAATATTTTTTTTTCATCTGCCAGCAATGATCATGTTTTGTAAGTAAGTAGTTTTACACTAAATTAAAGTGGTTAACCCAAATATCTAAGAAACAAATATGTCTTAAGTTGTTGCTGAAAGATGACTCAGCTGTAAGGACATCGAGGGGAATTACATTCCACCACCTTGGAGCCAGGACAGAAAAAAGGTTTAGATGCATGTCTTCCTCGATACCTGAGAGATGCTGGGACCAGTCGAGCAGTGATGGAGGATCGGAACCAAGGGAACCAGAAAAAGTTTTAAGACTGTCAAGGTCTAAAAGTGTGCTTTTATTCACAAAGTAGATATCATGCTTTGATCAAACCATATTCCAATCTTATGTAAATTATATGTAGAACAGAGAACGATTATGTACTGTGTATAGATGGCTTTTACATTTAAAAAAATGATTAAATAACTTAATTTTGGGCTATTTCATGCACAGGTCAACCTTTCTATAGAAGAAAAAAAAAAAAGCTGAAATAATGCACAAGGTTCTTACCAATCCAATTCAAACCAACAACACACTACAAATAATAGGCAGCTAGCCTACATAGGATTTTTTGAGTAAGAGCGTCTGCCAAATGCCTAAATGTAAATATGATTTTTTAAAACTAATCTTTTCTGCTAAATGAAACAGTAAAGTCCAATGCTGAATGCAAAATAAAAATACATATTTACAAAGCTACAAAGAAACAGAGAAGAAATAAAAAAAGAGGAAAAAAAAACATAAAAAAATGTCAGGAATAACTCCAGTTTTAATAATTTAATACCAGTCTATCCTAAATCATTTATTCCAAAAATTACATTTTCTTATCAACACTTTTTTGCATTTGTGTCTTTCATGGTACAAGTGTAATGCTTACTGCAATTGTCTTTTACCTTCAGAGAGTGTGTAGAAAACCAGAACATTGATTATCAATTATATACCAGTAAACTGGTGACAAGATCATTGGTGCCCAAGGTTTATTTATGCTTGTGGTAACCAAAGAACAGCCCATCTTGTCTGATCCCACAGAAAAGTCAATGCAACAAAAATTGCTGGAAAAAAGTCAATACTAGCCATGATAGAAAGACAAACGAACCCCCAGTGCACCACAGCTCATTGCACACAGGGCCCAGCTGGCGCTGAAATGGCCGAAATATTTTGTGTTGTTATCAGTGTATCAGTGTGAGGTTGATCAGTGTAGAAATCTTGAGAATTTGCTTGCTTTTGGCTGAAGAGATTACATTAAATGTTATGCAAATGAATTCACTGATACTAAGCTTGTTCATTCTCTGAGGCTTTTTGTTTAGCAACATGAGTCTAAATGGCACCATCCACAACACTGAACCTGTCCTGCAAAGACTTTAATAACAAGGAAGATCAGAGCAGAACTAGTTAAATTAATTTCCTGTCAATGTTGATGTGAACAGAGATCATTTAAGTGAAGAGAGATAATGATGGGGCTCTTTAAATGCTGCATTGGAAAATGTTTCCAGAAAAGCGTGTGATACACAATTAATACAAGGCTTCATTGTTTGGCCGTAAAAACAACAAAAGCATTTATTAAATAATCTACTCAATCTAAATCATTATAATTATCATTGTTAATATTGACACTATTTTAGTTAACTACTCTTGTATATTATACAGTAGATGTAATATGCAAACATTAGCCTTTACACAGCAGTATGCTTACGGTCATATAGCAATATGAGTCACACTCTTAGTAATTCTGTTTGTTATGCCAGATTCAGACTGATTTAGCTTCCAGACGCTGCATCATATATTAATCAAGTCTTTCCTGAAGATGATGATATGAGACAGATCAGAGTTGTGAGAGTCTGCTGCTGCAAAGGCAACATTAAAAAATCTCCTGCTTTCCCATGCTCTTTGGTTGACAGGTTTAATGTTTCCCTCATGAACTCAAACATCAAATGCTATTTCTCATCATGCTAGCAGATGCATTAAAATTATTTCTAAGATTTCTTTTTGGCCATTGTGCACATTAGTAAAATATTGTCAGTTCTGTCATAAAATTAATATGTGAGAACTGTAAAAAACAGAATCAGAATGCACATAAGATAATCAACACGTGTCATATACAGTAAGTAATGAGTTGCCAGCTATTCTCGTTAGGCAAAAAAAAAAAAAAAAAAAAAAGAAAAGAAAAATTGCCATCTAGGTATCTTAACTTATCATCTATATTTCAAAGTAGTAAAAGTACCTAAATTTTTTACTGAAAACAGCTGCTCTGGTAACTAAGTGGAAATGTATACACGCTTACATTTATTTAATCATGAAAGTATAAGGTGCAAGGTGGCTTAGTGGTTAGCATTGTCGCCTCGCACCTCCAGGGTCTGGGTTCAATTCTCTCCTTGATTCTGTGTGCATGGAGTTTGCAAGTTCTCCCTGTGCATGATGGGTTTCCTCCAGGTACTCTGGTTTCCTCCCACAGTCCAAATACATGCAGATTAGGCAAATTGGCATTGCGAAATTGCCTGTAGTGTGTGAATGAGCGTGTGAGTGTGTGTATATATGTGTGTGTGCCCTGTGATGGATTGGCACACTTTCCAGGGTGTACCCCGTCTTGTGCTTTAAGTATCCTAGGATAGGCTCCAGGCCCCCCTGCGACCCTGTATACAGGATAAAGCCGTATAGACAGAGTAAATGAGTGAGTGAGTAGAAGTACATGAAAGCTTAATAAAAGAAAGGTATATATGCCTGAGTTACCCAATGATTTTTTTTTACTAATGGCAAATCTTTAAACTACAGGACTAATCTTAATCTCTTCACTGAAGGAAGAATAATAATACCTCTAGATAAACAAGGCGGATGGGCTGTGATGCACTGACATCCTGACCAGGGTGTAATTCCACCTCATCCTCAATGTTCAAAGGAAAGCATCTGGAGCCACTGTGACCATGACCAAGAGCAAGCACTTACTGAAGATGAATGATTAAATAAATAAACTGGGGGAAAAGATGATGTTCCTGATTTAACTATAATGTCTAGAGTGCAGCTTGACCTGAATCTAAATATCAGAGCCTTAAGATTGAAATAATTTATTGTTAGGAAGACTGTTTTTGGATAAAATATTTGAGGCTTAAAGAGGACTTTAACTGAGGAGCTTTCTCTTGATCCTATGTAGCAGTCTAGTAGTATACCCCCCTCTAGTGGTACACTTATTTTCTGCAATAAGAAAAAATATCAAATGATATAATGATTTGTCATCTTATACACTGCCTGGCCAAAAAAACCCAAACAAACTTGGATTTAACTAAGCAAATAGTCATGAGCCTTACACTGGGTAATTACTCCAATGATTAAATTCTTTGACCTGGCAACATATGGTTATTTAACCCTAACTGATGCAGTGTTAAACAGCCGTTTCAGTGACATATCCTGTGATCGTGGCAAAGATGTTTTTCTGAACTCTGTTTCAGAAGGTCAAATTGTAGGCTTGCATCAAGCAAATAAAACAACTAAGGAGACTACTGAAACTATTAAAATAAAAAAATCATTATTAAAACCTGCAAGGATAGTGCTGAACCACCATCATTGAAGAAATGTGATTTGGAAAAAAATCATATTGGAAATCACTTCAATTTAAATGAAAAAAACAAACAAACAGTAGAACTCGTGGCTATGTTTTATATGACAGGACTCAATGTGAAGAGACCACGAAGGATTGGGACTCCTTAAGGAACCTTAAGAAAATCACTTAACAGTGAGCCTAATTAGAAAACAATCCTTTAATTTTCAAGGGAGCATAAAAGGAGCATTGGGAAAAGGCCATGGTGTCTGATGAGTCCATATTTACCCTGTTCCAGAGTGATGGGTGCATTGGGGTAAGAAAAGAGGCAAATGATTTGATATACCCATCATGCTCAGTGCCTACTGTACAAGCCTGTGGGAGCAGTGTTACTGTATAGTCTGGAGTTGCTTCTATCGGTCAGGTCTAGGTTCTGTGCATTTCCTAATTATGTCCAGTGAAGTCAGTTATGCACAGGTGGACTCTAGTCAAGTTGTAGGAGCATCTCAAGGACCACTGATAGGAGTGGAATTCAACAAAGCTCAATGGCAATTGTCATAACAGAGTCTTAATACCATGTGAATGGGATATCTCAGTCTTTTATTGAAAATAAATTAATAAAAAAATATAAAAATTGTACACCTATGTCATTGTGGAGTATTGTGTGTGGAATGATGAGAATATATCCTGTATATTCTGTATATACTATTGAACTAATTAAAGACATGAATCAGAATCGTAGTCAGGAGATGGAGATATCCACTAATTTTCAGATGTCAACAACAAGAATCTTTACATACCTCTCATACTTGCCTAAGACATTAGATATTCCATGGTGCATTGTAGTGTCAAGTTGTTTACAGTAAAAGCAGGTGAAGTAATAAAATTGTAGTTTGCTTCCAGGGAAAATGCTCTAAAATTACAGTAATGATCACCTTTTTTGACTGCACAAGACAAAAAGCCTATTACATACAGTACAAGGTGGCTAAAATTCAACAGTTTCAATTCTAATGCTGGTGTCTTTTTTTATGATAAAATAAAGTTGGTCCTAATTCCATCAACATTTCGTGTTGTGCCTTTGATTAACAGTCAGATATACCATACATGTCTGTACAGTAGTTGATGTGCCTAAATTCTGATTGTTTAGTGTTGCTAATTCATAAGGTTTTCTTCAGAGGTTGCAGAAGTACACAAGCTCAATACTCAAGTAAAAGTACAAGTATTCCCCTTAAAATGTAGAAGTACCACTTTTTAAAAAAATAGAAGTAAAAAGTACATGCTCTAAAATGTACTTTAAGTGCAACAGTACAAGTACAAGAAGCAGATTTTTCTGAAAAGCTATCTGCTCGAGTTATTATAAGTGTTTTAAACACAATTGACGTTGATACTGTAAATGACGTGAATGTGAAATTCTAATAGAGGTTAATTAAACGTTAGCGAAACAAATGTCACGTAACATTGTTAGGCTCTTTCATTCCCTTGGTAGCTTAACTAGCTGGTTGCTACTATTGCTACCCTGCAATGCAAGTATTCTACAGAATTGAACATGGGCATACTGCAAGCATGCAGAATAAACTTTGCCTAAAAACTCACCAAAATATTAGAATTATACGCTTAATGACACTTTTCTTGGCGTAAAACCCAAACCAAATGACTAAGAATTAACAACTCTTTTGCTTAGTATGATAGCTAGTTAGCTAGATCACTTCTGCTTTTATCCTGAAAAATTACAATCCCGTTCAAAATGCTCGAAAAACAAAAGAATCGGCAGCCCAGAGACCAAGAGGTAGCCATCAATTACATTGGTGCACTAACCAGTCTGTGTTTTTGTAATGACCTACCAGTCATTTCTGTAAACCTTTACAGATTGGCTTGGATTGGTGGAATTGTTTTGTTTCTGTCTTTTGATTAGAAAATCAATGCACTTTTGTGTGATCACAAAAAGCTGAAAAAAGAAAAATAGTAATTCAGTCACAGAAGTAAAAGGTATAACGTATGGAAAACACTTAGTGAAATTCGAATACTACTAATGTACTTTACTTATTTGCCACCTCTGGTTATCTTGGATATTACTCTTATCTTTAGCATTTTCAAACTATATATATCTAAATAATTCTGTACTTAAGTTTAATACTGTCTAATAATGTTAAGTTTTAAAGTTATATATAAGCAATAAAGAATTATTGCTTGATGCGTCCACTGTTCGTCAAAACGCTTACTGGGAGAGGGAAAAACACAAGCATGCATGATATGTCGAATTTTCTCTGTTTATCATCAGCAAAGACAGCATATTTAAGCTTTTGGCCAGGTGCCCTGGGTCATATATGTCCCATAAATCAGCAGAATAAAAGCCATTAATTCATAAGGAGACCCAGGGATGGACAGATGACAGAAGCTATTTGCATGTATATTCATGGGCTATTGGAAGTATTACCATATAGGGAATGAGGACATGCAATGAGAGGGTTGTTTTATGGACACAGAGCCATGGGAAACACTATCAGAAAACGTACATTACATTAAATGTTTATGGTAGAAGTAACTAAAGTATTAGCTGAGAAGCTTTGTTCCTTAGCACAAGCATCAGGTTTGGATACAAGGCATTTACTTAGCTGTAATGGCAGGATTGTTTGTTAGAATTATAATGAGAATATAGTTATGCATTTGGGTTGTATGTTTATTTATTACTAGATGTGCCCATGACTGTATTAACATGGAATTGAATTGCACACTCATAATGGCATTTTAAAAATGTACAATGCCATCTGTTGAATTTTGGAATTAACTAAAATATTTATGCGTTACAGTAAAGTACACGGAATAAAGGTGTGAGATTGCGTTTATTAAGTAGATTTCAATTGCACACTTAGAAGCACATATTAAAAAATGTACAGCGCCATCTGTTGAATTTTGAGAAGAACGAATGATTTTTTCAAGGTTGATTTTTTTTTTTATAATATAAGGGTGTTTTCCATTTAAATTTCAAAGTAGCATATTTTCTCTTCCTGTGGCCTGATTGCGATGAACCAAAGCCTATATGTTACCTCAAGCTCGGCCAAATAAATCTGTGAAAACATCATTAAAATTAATTCAGTATTTTTTTACATGATGCATGCACAAACAACCAGACAGACCAAAAAAATGCAAAAAACATCTTAATGTGTTCTATTGCTCATCTTATGTCTCCCCCAAATATTTTTTTCACAAATATCTTCAATGTACAAACATGCCATCTGAAACTGTACAATGCTTATAAGTTAGCTAGAAGCTTTCACTTACTTATTAGCAATCTCAGTTTAGTAGCTGTTATAAACTAAGCCAAACAAACTGCAGACTGTATCTGATCTAAGGGAAAAGTTTAGCAAATGTATTATTTTTGGTCAAGCTAGTGCTTTAATCCTCCTTATTATTACTGATTGTAAGACAGCCTGGCAGAACGCCTTCTCAGCCCAAACTTTAATTCTTCATAAACCTTCATATTAGTACATGGGAACTTTAATACTATTGGAGATTTATAGCAACATAAACACTCACTGGCTCGCACCATGTCCTGTTTACACTGAGTAAACACGGAGACAGGGAACACTTCAGTCTTCAAAAATGGTACTTACATTGATTGACTGTGTGTGTGGTGTGTGTACGTATGTTTGTACGTGTGCCAGTCTAATTGTGTGTGCAAGTTATGGTGCATGGGTTAGCACTTTGTGTCATATCCCATAAATGTTCGTTTGCATAATCATGACCTCATCATCCAGTATTTGGCTTTCCCATTGCTCGCCAGACCACGAGGGAGGCATACAATGTGCATCTATGCAGCTTAACTGACCGTAATTGCTGCAGTCATAATGTGCCGCTGTACAGCTAATTCAGTCTGCTGGCAAAGCCTCGACCATGCTGACTTGTTCCTTTTCCATGCAATTTGAGTTAACCAAAAAATGAGGTAACAGCATTGCTAATAGGGATAAATGACAAGCTTTGTAAGAGTGCTTCGTCTAAGAGGCTTGATTACCTCACGGGACTGGAGATTATTCATAGGGAGACAAAAGGAGGCCTGGAATGAGCACTCAGTTTTGTGCACGTCTCTCTATGGGTCCATGGCTGTCGTGCAGGTCCAGTGGGGACATTGTTAACCACAGTAACCTATCTATGTGAAGAACAACAAGTTCCTTTGCAGTTTCCTGTCTGAAAGTCTGGTGCTGTGGGTGACGCCATCCTCACCCAGGTCACATGGTATACTCATCTGAGTACTGTGTGAAAAATCCTGCTTGCTCTCTCACCGCTGGGTTAGCCTTCTCAACCAAAGCTTGATTGTGCTTTAACATGGCCTGTTTGAAATCTCATGACAGAGCAAATGCTTTTCCCATCTCCATACAAACATTGTTCATTCATTCAAGTATTAAATTATTTATTACTGAAGATTATAAACTTCCAGGCCACTATCTGGAATGCAAGACATTGCCAAGTGATAGTTGGCCTCTGTACTATATTTATTGGCTAGGATGAACCTTTCCTTGAGACATTGCAGACAAAGAATATTTTTAAGCCAAAAGGGAGATTACACATAAGTTCTATATGGTGGTTAAAACATAAAAAAATATTCAGGTGTATGTGCTGTGAAAAAAAACCCAATATATATACAGTGGCAAGACAAACTGTGTGAACCTTTTGGAATTTCATGGTTTTCTGCATTCATTTCTCATAAAATGTAATCTTATCTTCATCTAAGTCAAGGGTATTGACAAATATAATGTGCTTAAAATAACACAAAAAAAATCTGATCTTTCATGTCTTTTTTTGAGCACACTCATTCAACAATCAAAATGGTAATGGAAAAAGTAAGTAAACCCTTGAAATTAATAACTGATTGACCTCCCACCCCACCTCCTGGAAGCAATTTCTTCAACCAGGCGCTTCCCGTACATTGTTCAAGGGGAAATGGAAGCCCATTGTTACTGGCAGGTCTACTTTAGCTCTGTCATATTTCTTGGATGTCTTCATATCATATGGTCATGTTCCTGCTGCTTTTAAGAAAGCAAGGGTTTCCTCATCCTCAAGAAACTCTGTCTGGATACAGCAGACATTTGCAACCATTGCCTGGTATTACTTCTCTCTTTTCTTGAAAGGATTGTTTATCCACCAGATGTCTCTTTATTTTTCGCAGAACAACCTCAACAATCCCAACCAATATGAATTGGCACATTGCACAGAGAATGCCCTTCTGTTAATCACTGAAAAGCTCTGTGCTGCTAGATTAGCTAAACTGTCATCTGTCCTCATCTTTCTGGACATGCCATCTGCATTTGACACAGTGAACCACAAGAGTCTATTATCTATTCTCACATGCCTTGGAATATGTGGAACAGCATGGCAATTGTCTGAGGTGACATGGAAGGGATCCACATCTGCCACACGCAGACTCTCTACTGGTGTCCCACAGAGCTCAGTACTTGGTCCTCTTCTGTTCTCCATCTACCCGGTTTCTTGATAAGGTCATATCATCGCATGACTTTTCATACCATTGTTATGAAGATGACACACAGAGAGAAGAGGATGCAAAGGATAGGGTTAGATGGAGGCAGATGATTCACTGTGGCGCCCCCTCAAAGGGAACAGCCAAAAGACTAAGAAGAAGAAGTTATGCAGATGGTACAACTTATTCTCTCCTTTCCTCCCTCAGATACTCAGGTTTCCACCCGGATCTCAGCATGTCTGGCAGTCATC
>JAOVVB010000010.1:1672324-1685217 GCA_028570985.1 Heterobranchus longifilis
AATTCTAATTTTTATTTGTCACATACACAGTCATACACAGTGCGATATGTAGTGAAATGCTTAAACGACCGCACGCGAGCTTAAAATGTAAAATGTAAAAACAATTTGTAAAAACAATGTGATCATTTTTAAGGGGGTGATTCTTTTCTATACCCACTATATGTGTGTGTGTGTGTGTGTGTGTGTCTGTGTGTGTGTTTGCAGTATTTCTTTGGAAGAACTATTACACTAGAAGGGTGGGGAACCATATATGGTAACTTTACTGACCTTGATTTTGCAAACATGAAAATGACAACAGTGAAAAATTTTAAGGTATATATTTTACTGAATGCCCTTTAAAGCGCTAAACCTTAAAGCCAACATAAACAAAAAAATATTAAAAACAACCTATTTATAAAGCTAAAAATTTTAGTCAGTTCAAATGTACGAGTTGAAAACCACGCCCCACATTTAGCAAACAACTGGTTAAAGTAAACATTTTTTTAATAGTTTTTTTGAGCTCTTGAAAAATAATATTAAATTTAACATGGTAAATTAAGTAAAATACAAACTTTGGGCTTTACCTGCATATTTACATGAATTAATTTAGCATTTCCAATAATTCCTTTTTGTGTGCGTAAAAACAGAGATCCGTTTTGTGTTACATACTGAAACACTGAGTCAGTACTTTGGTATACACTGAAATAAGTCTCATATTTTGTTGAGAGAGAGAAGCAGGAGACCAGTATGGCCTTGTTATCAAGTGTGAGGGAATGCAGGAATGCTAGCTACAATTTGTTTGCAGTTTCACATGTGTGGATGCTTTACACGTGTTTGAGTGCATGTGCGTGATTTGGGTGAGAAGAAATGAGGCTAGCAGTAGTAAAACCCAGCATCTGCTCTCATGGCTATGTTCTGTAGCTGATGGGTATTGCATTGTGCGCTGATGTTTATCAGCCATGAGGTCACCTCTTCTTTTACGGGACAGTGAAAACGATACTTTAATGTGCTATTGGAAAATGGAACTGGAATTACAGGGTCACGTGCAAACCTGTGAAACGATAAGGCGTCCTGCTTTCCTAAACATTTTAAACTGACCTAAAATAACCGACAGATGTGACTGTCAGCATAGGTTCAGGCTTCAGTCATTTTGAATGCAGATTGCAAAGGAAGATTACTAGCTTCTGAAGTATTGTACTACTTATTAGTGAAGTTTCCATACACACCTCTTACCACTCTTGATGCTGTGTATAATCTTGATTACGGGATTTGTCCAGTTTGTTAATGTGTTGTGTCCTTTTCTGGTCAAGCAGACTGTAATTAAACGATATTAAAGTGGAAAATGTTGGAAAAGTTAGAATTGTTTAGGTTACAGTAAAGAAGGAAAGATTGCCACCCAATGCCCAAAGCCCAGCCGTTCCCAAGCTCGGACAAAATGGGAGGGTTGCGCCAAGTCATGTGTGGATTGGATGGTCCGCTGTGGCGACTACTTGATGGGAGCAACTGAAAGAACAACTAAAGAAGGAAAGATGTACAAGGCCTAAATTGTTTAATCAACAAGACTTTTTAATTAACTGCTTCAGCTAATTATTTTATTTATTATTTGTTTGATTTTATTTGCTCTCATGTTGTAAATGTATCTAACATCAGATGTAAACATCAAGCTAACTTTTTTTCTTTAACTGTGTTGAGCCAGAGACATACTATGCTATGTTATATTGACATGTACTAAACAAAATAAAGTCATCTCTAATAAATGATAAAAATAAACATCTGTATAACTAATCAATATCACATAAGAGGGAGTACTGTGTACTGAATAACAGTAGGGATGGTTGGAAAGATTCACCCTATCAGTGGCAATTATTTACAAGACCACTGAGATACACTTGCCCTACTGAACAGCTGATGTTTTTGTAATTAACAGAGGTGGAAGTAGCTTACAAGTACCATAAAGAAAAAAGCTAAGGAGAATAAAGCATGGTGGAGGTGGATAG
Source organism: Heterobranchus longifilis (assembly GCA_028570985.1). NCBI lineage: Eukaryota > Metazoa > Chordata > Actinopteri > Siluriformes > Clariidae > Heterobranchus > Heterobranchus longifilis. Next base: position 1,674,301 of record JAOVVB010000010.1, read on the forward strand.
TTCTGAGAAACTGATTTACAAAGATTTACTCTACTTTTCTACTTATTCTGCTTTATAATATCAGCTAACTTCCGGAGTTCCAGTGTTGAATCCCAAATAGCTCTTTGGGTGGAAAGGATGATAGTCTGCTTACTGCCCTGTCAATTAGTGTGAAAACTGTTGTGGTTGACCGCTTCAAGCATCTTCAGCTGTGCTCTGATATTGCACAATGTGACTTAAAATTATCAGACATTATCCGGATAGTAGCTGTCATGCAATAAGCAGAAACTATCTAGTAAGAGAAACTTGGGAAACATAAAGTAAAAGTCTTTTTAAAGTCTGGATTTGACAAGCAGCAACTATCCAATCAAATTCCAAAGCTGTGCTTGTTGAGCTAACACAACCACATTTTGCTACTGTTTTACATTAGATCAGCACAGAGATAGATATACAGTAGTGTCTTTTGGGTCCAGATATTTGTTATGTTGTTTGTCATACGAATGTTCTGGCTGATATCATGTGAGCCATCTGTCATGTGAATAACAATCCATATCTTAGTGATTGATGAGGTTTCCCTGTATCCAAAAACAGAATTTGAGCCAGCTCTGAAAAATAAAATGATTCATCATTGCAGCATGACAGTGTAGGTCTCAGTGTGCTGGCATTTCAATGCATTCCTAAAAATGTCTTCTTTAGAAAAAGAAATCAAGATTGTTATGAAAGGCCTGAGAACTGTGCATTTGTGTTTTCAGTTCCTCTGGTAAAACAGAAAAAAATTATAAATGCATTCAAATTTGTAATATTTGCTAAAGTTCAGTTTGATTTCATGTGTACAGCAGGTTTAAAAATGGTAATTGGCATGAGACGCATGCTTCACAAACGTATAAATTTCATGAATGATTTTTTTTTATGTAAATGTGTTTAGCTTTTTAAATTTAGTTCTTATGTACAGTAAGTGTGAATTGAATAAATAGTCAGAATGGAGGAACTCTCTATGATGTCCCAGGCTCTGAAGACAAAATAAATGATGTGGACCATTAAAACCCAACATTCACAACAAGAAAGCATCACTATTTTACTGTAAAATGTGTCAATTTGCAAAGTGTCTCATATATTTATATATACATATATAGTAGTTTTTGGGTAGGTAATGAAGCATAAGTTTCAACAGTGTCAACTAGTTTCTGACAAAATGACTTGGAACCAAAACTAAAAGAAAACAAAAACACCATAAAATAACAAGACACACAAAACGGGCAACAACAGGCAAAAACAATAAAGCTACGAAATTTCCATGACAAAATGCAAAAGCACATTACCTGTGATAAAAGCCAAACATAAAAATGGGTTTTAAATAGTCTCTTTAAAGAGGCCATAAAACCACGGAGTCTAATATCAAGGAGAAAACAAAAGCACAGTTCATTTTAATCTTGTTTTTAGAACAGTCAAAAGTCCTTGACTAGAAAACCTCAAGGACCAGCAACTTTCCAAGGGAGCTAACATTTTATAAATATATTTATGACCATCACCATGTAAATCCTGTAAGCAACCATAAAAGTTACAATCAAATATTTACAAAAATTAGCAGCCAGTGGAAAGAAGCAAGCATTAGATTAATGTGATCCTTAAGTGTAGTCTATGTAAGAAGTATGTTGGAGTACACCCTGGAATCACCCAATCCTTCGTGGGGAAGAGGAAACCAGAGTACCCGAAGGGAACCCACTAAGCACAAGGAGAACATGCAAACTCCACACACAGTCCCATAGTGGGAATTGAATCCTTGACCCTGGAGGTGCAAGGCTATATTGCTAACCACTATGCAGCCATGTCACCGCCTAAAAGGGCAATACATGTCAAATTTTAGGGAAAAAAAAAAATCTTGATTGAAGAAAAATTTCTGAGAATACTTTAAAAAAGGGAGAAAAACAGAGATTGAAAAAAAGGTTCTAGGACAAGAACTAATAGTTACTTGCAAATCTTGAGAAACAATATAAAACTTAGCACATACAATATCCTATAAACTGTAGTAACAAGTAAGTGCACTAAGGATTAAACAAATCCATTCATTAATTGAGCTATAGCATAAGTATGAACTCCAATGTGTTTTCTTAGCCCCGTCTTTAGGATATAGGGAAAACTTACTGGCCAGGCTCAAAAGAGATAGCTAACATACTGTAATAAGGTATGGCAAGGTAGCTACAAAAGCAGACATTCCATCCTGCAAAAACTGATTCAACTCATGGAGTCACTTTTTTATTCTATTAGAACTTTATTCAAGTAACCAAGAAGTTACTCAGTTACCAATGACTAAAAGCACTGACAAAAGGCACTGTCCAACATTTTGGCTAGGAGCTTAAGAGTTACCTTCTCATATTTCAAGTAAAAATATAGCTAGAGGAATAGAGTGGCTATTTTTTTCTCTTAATAAATAGAGGCATGAGTCAAAAAGTTTGGACACATGTTTTGATTTATTTTACTACATTCTAGAACAATACTGGATTTTTGTTTTTCAAAACTATGAAATACCACATATGGCATTAGGTAAGTAAGTAACAACAACAACAACAACAACAGTTTACAGCATCTAAGATTGGAGCAGTTATGAAGGCTTTACAGAGCATAAGTAGCAGACACTCTCAATATCAACTGTTTATTACAGAGATTATTACATATTTTGGATGTCTTCAGCATTGTTTTATGATGTAGAAATAAATAAAAATCAGGAAAGACAATGGAATGAAGAAGGTGTGTCCAAACATTTGACTGGTAATGTATATTTTGCTTGGTTTCATCGGTTTATTCACATACAGGTTAGTGATGCAGAGGGGGATGTAGTTCCAGGTTCAAATATTTCTTACAGAAAGACAATGATATAGAATACAAGGTTTGGCATATTCAAACTAATGAGTAGTGATCACTACTGCAGCCTGGAATCTTGGGTTTCACGAACATCATGTACTGAAACCCAAGATTCCAGGCTGCTGTTTCTATGAGAAACTCTTTGAAACATGAATTGAAGATATTCTTGATTTGGTAAAATGGTTGTTCATTCATATTATGAGGTACTGAAGGTGACATGGGGAGCACTTGGAGGCCAGAGGTTCAGGGTTGGCAGGTTTGATTCCTGAAACATCTAATGATGATTTAAGGGGCGTTGTGTTGTAGCAGGTCAAGATTGAAGTTTACATCATTGAATCAGCACAGGATTTCATAATGGCAGATGTATCTACAGCCTTGTGCACTTTGGAAATCTTCAGTTGACAGTCATACCTAATCTGGGGAAACTCAGTCCTGAATTAATGTTTAAGCGAAACAAATAACTGTGACATGTATTATAGAAACCGTCAGTGATGGCAAGAATCTTCAGGGTTGTTGAAGTGGTGGAGTGGGGATTTTGAGGTTGGTCACTGTGTCCTGGTCCATGAAATTGCCAATGGCCCAAAGTAAAGACATGACCTGAGTGCTTTATTTGTGTACTCAAAGTGAATGACTGTTTAGAAATGGACTGAAATGAGGTTAACTCATCAGGGGGGTGCTATGGGGACTGGTTAGGCTACCCACAGTAAGAACAAAGATTCTTTCTACACTTTTCATGTTCCATTGATGATATATTGGATTGACCCAACTGCATTGGTTCAGGGATTCAATTCCATGGCTTGGGCTACTGACTCCCGTGTGGACTTGGTCATGAACAAGATAAAAGAGTCGAGATAAGGGAGTCAAGAGATGCCAGATTGTTGTGGCAAGCCAGCTCATTGAGCACATACGGATTTAATCCTTGATAAAAGGTGGCTTAGAGTACTGCCTCATTCCACCCACTGCCAGCTGCCTGTACGCGAAACTCCAATGCATATTCTGCTGTCTTTTTCATCCTTGTGTGACACTGAGAAGCTGCTTAGTGTCACACAAGGATGAAAAACACATCAGAGTATGCTGTGTTTTTCAGAGTATGCTGTGTTTTTCATCTTTGTGTGACACTGAGAAGCTGCTCAGTGATTTCCTTTCCCCTCCACTATGTGATCAAACACCCACTTGAACAAGTAATTGAACTGTTTGTATGAAGACAATGGCTCCCTGCCCTTTTTCCAGATGGTGATAGCCCAATGCAAAGTCTAACTAGTAAGTACATTTGGGAGCATCTTTTGTTGCATCTGAGAGCCCTGATTGGCCATATATAAGGAGCACTGAAGTAAGAAGCCTTTGTTTCTCTTGCATATTTGTCAGGCATGACTCTAGAATGCAGATTATCAATGCGAAGTTAGTGAAGACTTTGATGTGAAGGCTATTGATCTTGGCATTAAACTAGACCAAGTGCTTATCGTATTCTCCCAACAACTTCCCTTACACAGCTATGCAAGTTCAGGGTCAGGCAAATAGTCAGGCAATGAGAAATAAAGTGAAAGTGGAAAATTTAAAAATCACAAAACCAGAAAAGGAAAATGTGGTCAGACCAGACAGACAGTTAACACAGAATTCAAGGTTTGGTAAGTGTAGACTAATGAGTAGTGAGTGTTAAGTGTTAGAGTCTGGAGTCCATGTTAATGTAGTGTGTTGAAGTTATTGTAAACAGGTGTAAATGACTGCACATGACATGACCATGTTTTGATGCCATGGTGTATTATGGGAAGTGTAGTTCAGAATACATTCAGGCAATATTCTTAAAGCAACTCATCGACTGGACAACTATAAATAAAAAAGAATAACTCTGGCATAAAATCTGCTTGTTCCAGGTGCCCAATGCTTTGTCCACCCCTAACCTTATTTCCCACTGCAGTAATCCTTTTCAGTTCAAACATGGTGTAAAAATGTTACTATAATTATCAGCACCAAGGTAAACATTGAGATTCTATTACCTATGTCAATATTATTCTCTCTGCTCTTGGCAAAATGCAGAATAAGACAGGTGGTCAGATGTTACAGCTTTCACATTTTTCCTCCTGCTCCCCATCTCTGCTCTCCAAAAGCTGCACATCTGATGCCAATCTCAATATGTTACTATTATGGCATTGACAGAAGTGTCTACTTCTGTAATTGCTCTGTGATTGCAGAGCAGTGCAGTGGCAAGAACATAGTTATTAGCGAGCCCCAAATCAGGACTGAACACTCTGTTACTTGTTGCCTTTCTAACAAAAGACACATTGTGTTAATGACACTGTAACTATAAACTTGGCTTCTAGATTCGATTTCATAATTCACCTGTTGACGTCGATGATCAGATAGGTACATAGCAAACTAAATGGCTGTGCGGTGCACCAGTCACTAAAGCACACACAAAAGCCCATTCCATATTAAGGAGAGATATGAAGACATCATCTACAGTAAGGTGCATATATTATGACCTTGGTAAGGCACTAAAACCGGCAAGTTGTGCCATCATGAAAAGTTCTAAATACCTGTGGTAGGGGTGTCTAGTGTATTTATTTCGATACACGTATGCTTATCACTTCATTTTACAGTTGGCCTACTATTTTTAGCAGTGGTTAAATATATGATGGAATTTGGACTCTACATTCGCAAACCACATGCATGTGGGAAATCAAGCCTTATTACAGCAATTCAGGGCTGGAAGACGAACACCGAGAAAGCAAGCTTAGGGAATGGCGCTGAGAGAAAAAGCAGCACAGTCAGCCCGCTGCACATCTTAGATGTCATTCCATGTGCTGCGGGTTTATTAAACGCATTTTGAGCCGCAGTGCGCTCAGCGGGAGGCCCAAAGTGCTGGTATGCTGCCCTGAGCTGCATTGCCTGCTGAATGCCAGCCATTTCAAAATGAAGACCTGCTGTGAGACTCAATTGAACTTTTGTTATCATCCCATCTATAGGTATACAGTGGGATGAAATATTGCAGTTACGTTTGTCACATACTGTATGTTCTAACATACAAAACAAAACATAGGTTAATACACGCACGACCTCTCATCGTGTAATTAAGTGTAATGTACAAAATGTTCAACATGTGGTCTATTTGCTCCAGGTCCATGCTTAATGACATTGTTCTGTGTTTAATAAATCACATCTATTTTCCTTCAGCAATTTTGAGCTGCAGATTTCTGATGTGAGTGAGCTTTCCGTGAGCTTCTCCGCACGACAGGCCGGGTTGCGTGGGACAACGAGCCATTCTTTGTGGTCCGCTCTCGCCTTCCTCGAGCACATGTGTTACGTTCAAGGGGGAAAAGAAGGAACAGATTCTGCCGAGTTACAATCCAGACGAGGACAATTAAAGCGCCACGCAGATGAACAGCCTGTTTGCTTTGTCCAGACAGTCAGAGGCTTGTAGCAAGAGTTTAAGATCATGCTGTGGCATCTCAATTCATCTAAGTAAGTCATTTATTTTTATCACGGGAACTATTTTAAGCCTATCCGATACTAATTGGCATCAGCATCTGAGACTCATCTGAAGCAATCGATGCCTGGGTCCATCTAACAGGCAACAACAGCATATGTACACAATTTCCTTGCAAGTGAACAAACAAGAACAAGGACAGCATATAAAAAAGTGTACAATGTTGTAAAACATTGAAATAGAAATAGATTTCTTAATCATCACCTTCTTTTGGATATGAGAAGCCAGAATCAGTACACCTGCTTTATTTAGTCGAAGCACTAATTCATGGTAAACAATATTCTGGAAACACAGGCGAATATCATCAAAGGTAAATCCATTATCATGAATCCAAAAAGACATGTTGATATAACGTTTACTGATTGTAAAAAGTTTTAGATGAGATGAAATTAAAGAAGGAAGTTCCTTACTCATTTATAAAAATGAGGCAAACCCAATAACATAACCCAGTGCTTACCTCTGTCAGCATCTGAATATAGTAAACTGGAAATGAGATTCTGCTCATATTTTTTATTATCTTCTTCAAATTTACATTTGAGTAAATGGTTGACCTGGGTTTTGTACTGACCTTTATTGCACTGCAAATATAAGAGAACATGTTCTGTTTCTGGATTGATGGCATATAACTTTGGTCCAATGCATCTGGGTTGTTTTTCCAATTTATTTCGAATCCATAAAAATGCAGTTCCATCACTCAAACACTTTAACAGATCTGCTTCAACATGACCAAACATGGTAATTTCAATTTGCTAGTTTAAATCATTGCACAAAGTGCATGTATTTTAAGTAAACTGTTTTATTATTTTTAACACACTAATTGCAAGGCAAATTCCCTTAATTGTAACCCCAGACTGTGAAATAAACAAGGCTGAAAAATGTAACTGACAATTATGGTTTTCAAAGTCCTGATGTGGGATTTGTGGCACTTTTGCCAAGTCTGTTTTCATGTTTCAGTTTCAAGTTTCTGCCAGACATAGGCTCCCTGGATCATTCATCAGGACACAGCCCTTAATGAATAAGAGTTTGAAGGATTGCTGAGTTAGTAGATGTGTGGATGGCGTTTATTCATTCCCTTGCATTACATTCCATATGAACTGCCTTTTTTAATATATCAGCAGCTTGATGAATTGACCTTAAAAAAAAAATCTGGCTGATGCTGTCACCATTCATCTTGTTCCCAATCCTATGACGTTGCTCTGTCATGATGGAGCTGTCTCGGGTCATGCTGAAAAGTCTCCCTGTATATCTGTTCTAAAATGTGCCAAACAGCACACAACCATTACTGACAAAGCAGTGAGTATGCTGCTATACATTTAAATGCTAGAGTTTATGGTGATGTATGGAATGTATATGTGTGTGTGAAAGAGATAATTTTTTTTTGGCCCCGTGAGAAAGTGAAAGGACCCTGTGTGACTTGCATACAAACAAATTCCTTATAATCAATATACAATTTAATTACATTTTATTTGTATAACATTTGAACAGTGGCCACTGCCATGAAAAAGCTTTACAAGAAGTAAAGAATTATGGACCAGAGTACCTGGAGGAGACCAACCAAAATTAAGTCGCACACTCTAATATTTCATTGAACCACTTTCTGCCTTGATTATACCCGTGGCATCAATTCAATGAGCTTATGCAATGTTGCAACATTTATTTATGAGTCACATTATTTCCTCTCTATGATCTTGTATTGATGATGGGAGAGTCCGAAAGTCTTCACTAGCACATCCCAAAGATTTTCAATAGGTTTAAGGTCTGGACCTTGTGGTGGAAAGGAAAAATTCAGTATATTCAGGTTGTCAGCAGACCTCACTTTTTGGGCAGATAACATTGCTGAACCTAGACCAAGGGAAGCAACTCCAGATAATACTGCCCCACAGGCTTGTACCGTAGGCACTAGGCATGATGGGTACATCCGCCTTTCTTCTTCCCCTGATGCGCTCATCAATCTCAGAGAGAAAAAGGGGAAATCTAAACTCATCAGACCATATTACCTTTACCGTTGCTCTGCAGGCTATTTTTTTATGCTCTTTAGCAAATTGAAACCTTTTTTTTCTGATTAGCCTCACTGATAAGTGATTTTCTTAAGGCTACACAGCTTTTAGTCACAATCTCTTGAAAGTCTCTTCACAGTGTGTGTGTGTGTGTGTGTGTGTGTGTGTTGGTATGTGTGTGTGTGTGTGTGTGTGTCTAAATGCTCTTACTTTCACTATTAAACATAGTTTTGAGTTCTACTGTTGTATTTTTTTTTTAAATATTTTTTGTACTAAATGTTTATCTAATCTCTGATCTCAATCATTCAAAAAATTGTCAGGTCACACTTCCTCAAAAATGATAGTTCAGCACTATCCTTCCAGGTTTTAATTATGCCTTTTACAGTTCTTAACTCAATTTAGTAGTTTCAGCAATCTCCTTAGTTGTTTCTTTGTTTGACGGGAATAATTTTACCCTTTTGAAACAGAGTAACATCTTTGCCATGAGCACAGGATATGTCTTCGGAGATGGTTGTTTTTAAAAAAAGAGAAGCTACTCATTGCATCAGTTAGGGTTAAATAACTTGTTGCCAGCTTAACCATATTAATCACTACAGTAATTATCCAATTGAAGGCTCTTAACTATTTGCTTAGTTAAATCCAGGTGGTGACTTTTTCTTTTGCCCAGGCAGTGTATAAAAATGTAAGAAATAAAACTATAAATTAAAACGATTAGTTTGTCCCTGATGAGCTGGAGGGTAATATGAGTAATATGTTATGAATTGTGCACAAAAAAAGAGAGTGACGCAACAGTGCTTTATTTATCTTTAGTTTTATTCAGCTCTTTCACTTGATCTCATCTGTACACACTGCCAAGAGATCAGGTTCCAAAGCTTCAAACGTCAGCACCAGTTGTGTTCACTATATATTTGCACACCTGCATTACGTCGGATTAATGTAGTTTTACTGTATTATATTATATAGCGTTATATAAATCTGACATGGAGATGAATTTCTTGCTTCTTTTTTTTGGAGCTAACAGCAAAACTTGATTGTTATTTTTGATGAGATATCATTGAATATGTCTTCTATTAATCAGCACTATAACTGGAACTCAGTATCCCAAAAATACTGAGGAATACCAAAAATACAGCTTCAACCAAAATATAAAAAAATATTCCAACTTGAATTGGTAAACACATCATAAATATAAATCTATATTAACATGTATATAAAAATTAGTTTTTCTTCCCAAAGCTTTGGACCTTGAATATGCAACGCCAACAACCTGAACTGACTTGAATAAATACAGGGATAGCAATTCGAACAAACAGACTCTAATATTCAAGTGTATATACACACACACACACACACACACACACACACACACACACACACACACTCTTGGGAAGGTTTTAGGTAGTGCCTTATGTCATAGTAAGATTAGCTTGGTGATGACAGTCTCACTCATTTAACACAGCAGCCGTGAGCTATACTGGATCTGAATACTTACAATTTCAAGCAGTGTGACCGATACTTTCAGTGTTGGTCTCACAACTCCTAAAAAAACTTTGTGATTATGCACATTCTAGATGTCCTGACCTGTGAACCAGTGTTCATTCTTGAATGTCCATGATTTTTTGTTTTATAAGCTGTATAATCCTCACTTAGTATGACTGAGGGAGATGAGGGAGATTCCATTCGTTATTCATTATTTCCAATCATCCATTCATTATTTTTAAATCATGATGTCACAAAAGCTGTTCCACTAAAACTACTTAAGTATTCACAAGTTTGCTTGTCTGTGAATAGTTCTGAATTTGCAGTCATCAGGTCATAGTTGTGCTGTACCTGCGTCGTTCCTCTGTGTGCCCGCAGGTCCCAACTCCTGCATACCAAGGCTGCTCTAGCTGCCGCTGCATGCCAGCGCTCCAAACGGGGCTGGCATCGTGCCAGTGTTGGGCTTGGCCAGATGCGTTGAATGCTTTCGGCCCTGGCAGTACACTCATGCTTTTCGAGCATGTTGGCTAACAGTCGGCGGGCCTGTCACACAGAGCACTGATGATTTAGGAGCCCAAATTAGGTTTTACACTGTGCTCCATTTGTTCCACTGTGTTTATGGATCATTAGCAGCTGCCATTCCCACTTCTGCAGGAGCTAGAGGTCTGATTAACTGACTAACTCACAGAGGAATTAGGACTGATAGAGGAATAGCTTCCTCCTACCTGCAGCATTCCAACAGATTGGAAATATAAAGGAGTTCGTTGTATTGCTCTCGAAATAAGCCTCCTGTAGCACCAATAACAAATTATATAGATAGCAAGATGGAATCAATTCCATTAGATTCAGTTCAGTTTTATTTGTATAGCGCTTTTAACAATTGTCATTGTTGCAAAGCAGCTTAACACAATCAAAAAAAAATTATGCAAATTTGTATGAAATGGTTTAAAATAAATAAATTTTAATTAGTTATGTTTTGTGACTTATTAATATAAGTTTGAATATTATTAGCATTAAGAAGTCCACCGGGGCAGCATGGTGGCTTAGTGGTTAGCACTGTCGCCTTGCACCTCCAAGTTCCAGGTTTGATTCCCGCTTCAGCTCTGTGTGCATGGAGTT
>JAOVVB010000010.1:1723169-1743516 GCA_028570985.1 Heterobranchus longifilis
TGCATCTGGATAGTTTTGAATTCACAAGGTTCATTTAGTTTATATTGCTCCATTGCTGCCTTTCCAAACAAGGCTTCATACAATTGATGTTGGAGAATGTGAACTTATTAGTGTTTTTTGTTTTAGTAGCTGAAAAGTTTCTATGTACAGTTTAATAATCTATGCCCATACATCATCTTTTATCTGTAGGGACATAGAAAACCCATTATCGATTAACACCTTTAGTGTTTTTTCTATTAATTAATCAGCTAATGTTTATAGCTCATCAGCTATTCAATCTTCTTCCGTTGATGTGAGTAAAACACCAAAATGTGCAGGACATGAGGGTAACCCAAGACCAGGACTGGGAACCTGTTCAGTAACCCAGTGCTTTGCTTACATTACATCTGTTTATAAAAGGAATTGCCTAAAAGACTATGTGTTTGCCTACAACAACAGCATACATAAACAACATGGCTTTAAAGCTTAGTTCTGCTGAGCATAATGCAACCATTAGGCCAAAAACATGAAGTACATCATCGTTTGACTGCATATGAAGGTTGGACACAAAGTATAAGCACGCATCCTGCACTTTAAACAGATCCATGTTCTTTCTAGAGGTGGGGATAATGTAAAAGCACTTTAAAAAGAGAATGCAATTGCACTTTTTGAGATTGGAAATCATGGTTTGCCCCAAAATACTGCAGTAAAAGACAAAAACCATGCTTTCTCCAAGATTTGTAAGGCAAGGGACTTCTCACCACTCAGTCTCTAGACAAAAAAAATAATAATTACACTGGAGATGATCATGTCCACCCTTATAATAATTTTTAATTGATCACAAATGTCTAGTCAGAACTTACGTTTTGTCCCCTTGGGTTATAAAATGCTGAACAAAAAAAGACATTATAAAAGATTACATGAATTGATTAAAAAAAATCTAAAATACCGTGAGACCAGAGTGACCAAGAGTTAGCTGCCATATTTAGGCCAGCACATCCTCCTCATCACAGCCAAATCTCATCAAGTAAGTGCATGTGCATTCGTTCATTCATTCATTCATCCTCAAATTATGATTACTATTATTTTTTACCACTATGCATCTTTGCACCATCGATAATTATGCTCATCATTGCACTACTGTATATTCCATCCATATATATATATAATTGTAATATATATATGTATGTATATGTGTGTGTGTGTGTGTGTGCACCTATAATGCACCTTTTATTTACTATAGTACATTTAACACACAATGTTGCACAGTTACACTACATAAACCATAACTTTATTACCAAATGCATCTTCTGTTCGTTTTACACATTATATTTATTTATTGTAAATAGGCCACTTATACACATCTGGTTAGCTGCTAAATGCATTTTATTGGCATTTCATGTACTCTGCACAATGACAATAAAGTTGAATCTAATCTAATCTAATCTAATCTAAAAATGATATTTTATCCTGGTGAGGATCACTGTAAATCTAGAGACCAAAAAAACTGAGTATGAGGCGGGAATACATCATGGCCACACCAGGGCACTATATACATTGAAATCTATAGGCACTTGAACATAGCCAATTCATCTCCTGGTTTGTTTTGATACGCGGGAGACAATTGGAGAACCCAGAGGAACCTCAAAGGAACATGGAAAGGAAACAATGCAAGTTACACAAAGAAATAGGAAAATTTACAAACTAACAAACAAAGTCCAGTTAACAAGATATAGCTAACATGAGGCATCAGGCATGGGTCATGGCTTAGTGGGATAAAAAAGAGAGGCAGAAAAAGCTCCAGCAAGGGGAGACAAAAACCAAACACACAGGGAGATGATAGACAGCATACCGATGTTGCTCACACATACACTTAAACACAGTGCAGTTTAGCAGGAGATAAAGGGAAGTCTGTTAGCTCATGTTTGATCTGCTGAATACAGCTATAATTGAAACTCGATCTAGTATGTGAGTAAAATAATATGACAATGAGGACTACTCAAACTTTTATTCTCTCTCCCTCTTTTATTCAAAATACATCTTCACTTTTCTCTTTTAACATCTATGGTCATGACTCAGTTAACCTTTTTTACAGTCTCATCATAACGCCATGTCATTTATAAAGAACTTCATGTGAATCTTTGTATAGTTTTGTAGTCACTGGCTACTGTTCAGTCCTTTTAAAACCCAGCCAAGTTATGAATACTACCACTTTTTCTTGATTTTCTTGATTTTAATGTCATAAAAAACAAACAAAATGTCTATTAAAAAAATATTTTAAATAAGTGTTTCAAGGAAGACGTTATATGTAAGCACTTATTAACTACCTGCTTATACACCAAACAGCCGTAACATTAAAGCGCAAAATATTTAAGCCCAATATTGTGTTCACAACTCTGTCATTGACAACTGTGTCACCTCAGGTTGTGGCTCCACAGGGGCTCCGTGGGTGTGCTGTGCTAGACACCACAGCACACCCACAGAGGTCAGTGGCACAAGAGGAAACTACACACTAGCACTGGGATGTTAGCAACAGATCCTTTGGGTTGGGGCTCATTTTGTGTCTGGTGCATTCCATACAGTAGACGCTCGCTCAGATTGAGATCTGGGGAATTTGGAGGCAACAGCCTTGAACTCTTTGCCTGCTAAGCCATAAGTGGCAAACTGTGATGCACTGGGTGTTCTAATACCTTACTTTTATAGTCAGCATTGACTTTTTACATCAGTTTGTGCTACATTAGCTTTTCTGTGTTACTGGACCAGATTCCCTGGCCTTTGGTCCCTACGAGCATAGATGAACCTTGGATGCCCATGATCCTGTCATTACTAGTACAAAATTGATAATCAATGTTTTTGATTCACCTGGAGGTGGTGTTATTGTTGGGCTGGTTGGTGTATATCCTAATGACACGCTAAATTCAAGCCTTACTAATGGTAGGACAACAAGTTAAGCCTATAGAGTACGTTCTCCTAGACAGTGTACATGTTGTGTGCTCCCAGTGCTTTATCAGTGTTAAGACATATTGTTTATTACTGTAGATCCAAATTGTTTCCCAAAAAATTCTTAATCTACTCAACCAGACTTACTTAGTTATTAGAATGTTAGAGAATGTAGACTCAATTCCTGATGGACAAGCAATACAGGTAAAAAAAATATTTTGGTGGACAATGTATTTAATTTTGATGATTATTCTGTTAATAAAATAAAATGGACTCAAGCAGTATAATCTTACATGATATTGCAAGAATGATGAAAACCTACGCACAGACCTGCACACCATTGCTATTCCGGATATTATTTAAATTAAACCAATAATAGTATAAATAAGCCCTGAAAAACACTGGGGGGAAAAAAGAAAAAAAAAAAGGATATTGAAATGCCATTGGTCTGTAAATTCTGACTCTGCCAGTTCCTGAACCTCAGCTACGTCACTCAAGTTCATACTTATTCTGGACTAGAAATGCTTTTTTGCCTCATTTCATCGCCACAACCCTAACCAGAGAGTTACTAAAAATAAATGTTGCAAACGCACGGAATAATTTAAAGCTTTTATTTTAACCACCCACCTTAATTTTTTTATTTTTTTATTTTATGAGTATCTGTTGTAAATCTATTATTTGTTTCCTACACATAATAGAACAATGTATTTATATTTGATTACACTCCAATGAATATAATCTCTGAGAGTGTGCTATTCCATGCTTATTTAGTGTCCAGTGCATTAAGAGAGTACAATTTATGAAAGAAAAAAAAAACTTATTCTTAATACAGCCTTAAAGTTCAGAATATATGAAGTCTCATGATATCACTATCAGGGCACAGCTACAAAATTTACAGAAACACTTTCAAAGAATATTTTGCAAGAATTCCAAAGTTAAAACAAGTCAAGAAACGACATCTGCAGTTTCAGATCCTTTAACAGAAAATCCCCAGCAGGAAAAGTATCACTTAAATATGACGAATAGACTCTATGTGCAAGGCCTTTTCTGATGTTTTGAAACGCGAGAACCTGAACATCAGTTGAATCTGAGCAAGTAGTCAAAACTATTTCCTGACATCTAACAGAGGACAGGTCATCTAACTCCCTGTGGGAGCCAACATGCTACTCGGTGAACACTAATAGACTGTCTAATCTACTGCCAAACATCTGAACATGAACCAATGAGCCTGAGACAAATGGAGAACAAATTGTGTGATGATAAAAGACTTGGTTTTAAATTTGCTCTGATTATTTTTACATTTTTAATGGTTCTTTAATGTCATGTGTTTTGTCATTCATTTTGCACATTCTTTTCTAAGTTTTTAGCAGATGCTTATCTTTTACTATTTTAAAAAGACTGGGCTTGCTAAAAACAGTGCTAAGTGCCTGTAAATGTTAGTGTGCTGAGAAACTAACATCTGAACATGAACTGAAAAGACTAGACTAACTAACATCTGAACATGAACTGAAAAGACTAGTGTTAACAATCATAATTATTGTAAAATAAATGTATCTTTATTCCATTAAGATAAATGTTTATTTGATTAGATACAGTCTAATATAATACAATTGTACAATTTTATTCTTTTCCAATTATTTTATGTAAACTATTACTACAAACTCGGTGTACATTATATAGGCAGTACCTTGGCTCTTAGGTCAAGGCCACTGTAATCTATAGCTCTCTAAATACTGTATAATTGTTTAATATGAAATGAGATGTGAGAAACACACGGTGAGACAGATGGGACACTTAAGACTGTCCTTGACTTTCGGTGAGACTGTGTCTCAAAGTTCAGAAGGATTTTTACTGAAGTTTTTTAAAGTGAACCCATTTTCTAAAAAACAAAATCAACATTATTTTTTTAATAATTAATCTGCAGCAAGAACATTCACTGATTTTAATTAATAAAAAATAACTAATGCTAATGCAGTGTTAACAAACGTTGGACTTTTTAGCCTTTATAAACAATGTATTGATAAAAAAAAAAGCCTAGTGACACACCTAGCAGCTTTTAAGGAATATGTTGATGACTTTGTTGCACTTAATATGGCTCTCCATCAAACCTCACAGACTTAAGATAGTTTTTTTTTACTTACCACCAGTGTGTAAAGCTTCACTGAGTTTCGCTTGTATGAACCTATGTTTCCAAATACCCATCACTGTTCATCATTGTTTGTCTGCACACACATTATTTTATTCTACATTTTGCAAAATTACCATGTTAACAAATATTAAAAGGTTTCTGTTTTCCATATTCCAGTATGTCTTTTCCAAGCTACTACCACTGGTTTATATTGTTTTTCTTAATAGAAATGATACGTTTTTGTAAAATACATAAATTTTTGTTTGTGGTGCTATGACAAAAGAAATAATCTGTTCCACCACAGACTTATTTAATTATTTTCTATAACAGCAGATCTGACAATATTACCAGGTTTTTTTTAAATATAGTTATCATTTCTATAGTAACAGCTCATTCACAGAAACTTGTATGGTAGATGGTCAAGCATAATCTAAGCTTACAATTAACCAATTAAGAGTGTCATTTAACATAGAAAAGTTTTTAATCATTAACATCATGATGTTTTCTCCTAAATATTTAGTCTTAATATGTTTGTAATTTTCCTAATACAGTATGGAGCATCTCTAGGACAGAAACTTTTGTGCTGTCTGGAATGTCATTAATTTCATGAGAAAAAAAAAAGAGAGGCTTGCGAGCAAATGTCTGTTTGTAGTTGCTGTGATGTATGTAAAAAAAAAAATTAAATGCCGCATGGATGTTTAATAGCATTAAATGTATTAAACAGCTTAGAATGTGTGATAATTAAAATAACATATCTCAATATAATTGATTGCATATTGCTGTGGTATAAGTAGAATAAAGTATAAAATGTTTCTATTGAAATGATAACATGAAAAAAGACATCCGCAGAAAATTACTATATTAGAGTCACAACTATTATCAGAGTTTTTGCTACAAAAAAATAATTTAACATGATTTTTTGATTTGGGAATTAAGTAGTGCCTTAGCATTACACAACCACAGACACTATTGTCATGTAAGGAAACTTTATGATATTTTATGAATATCCTCCTGTTTTAGTTGACATGTTCCCAGATTATGTTTCAAAATTATTATGGCCCAGCTCTGGCTCACCTCTACACCGGTCATCTGGCCCACAAACCACATAGAATGATGGCCCATGAGCGTTCAACTCTGGATTGCGAAAAGTTACACCTGAACAACTGTTTCATATTTATGGAGACTACAATTTTTTTTTAAAACAGCACTTTATTACACACATTTATTAAACAGGAAGACTGAACTTTTGTGGAAATGAAATCTAAAAACAGCGCAAACATGTCTTTGGAATTTGTGCTCTTCAATTATTATTATTATTATTATTATTATTATTATCATTATTTATTATTATTATTATTATTATTATTATTATTATTATTATTAAGCGATTACGCAAGTAGGCCAACAGAGCCACATCTTTGCCAGAAGTAGTAGCTATACTTTACTCTAAAAAGTCGGTAACATTGGAAAATAGAAAAAGTGTATAGGGGAAAAAAAAAACTTTTGAAGTGGCTGCACGTTTTTGGTTTCTCTGAAAAAACTGCGACACATTACATATTTTTGAGGATATCAGCGCATATCGCTGGGCTTTAATCCCTGGGATAGTGGCTAGGTGTCAGTGAACATGAGGTCAGTTAATAGCTAATTAAATAAATAGTTATTCCAATATGCATCAGGCCTATTGAAACTTAAGCTGTGCGTGATGTTTGTTTAAAAAATACTGCACTAACCTGGACTTGATATAGCCTACATCGAGGTTAGATTTGGGTTCTTAGGAGTAAATATCTTAAGCACCTAAGTGAATATTGTGATAATAGTGCTGATGCCGTTGAGTCTGGGAGTTGCAGGATAACAGCGGATACGCAGGTGAAGAAGCGGAAACACGGCAGTCCTGGTTTCAGTAAGCCAGACCAATTTAGATAAGACCCATCGGGCCATTTTAGCCTTCAGCCCGAGAATATCCTCCCCATGTCACTGAGGAGGAAGTTTTCAAGAACTCTTATCCTCTTTTTCTTTTTATCTGCTAGAAGCACGCCGTTGAAAGACAAGCCCGAGACACAAACGCGCGTAGGAAGTCTCATCCATTGCAAGTGAGCCGACATTGGCTTATTATTTTCTTAAATCATGCTTATATCAAATGTAGAAAGCAAGTAAGAACACTACTAGACTAAATGTTTTGAGAGCTCCAGCTATGAATCCTAGAATGCTACATTTGTTGACATAATTTTCCCCTTACAAAAAAACGCATCAAAGGCGTAAAATTATTTATTTAAGCCTTTCTTCTTAAAAAAAAATAAAAAAAATAAATCCAGGTTATTTCTCCATCAGCTTTGTCACTCACAAAAAAAGAAAAAGAAAAGAAAAAAACTGGAGGAGACAGCAGGATACTGTTCTGTTCATAAATCATCCTGAGAAAAAACAGCTTTCCATAAGCTTACGCAAGTTTACATTATTTCGCCAATTATTGCTGCGGTGGCCTGCAGGACTGCTCACTCTGCACTGCGCGCAAAAGTGCTGGCGTTCATTCATCAGACACGGGCAGATCTTCCCCTAAAAACACTATAAACACGCAGCCGGAGCCGGAGACACGGCCAGACCATTTACACTGGCGGACAGCGCCAACCGGGGGAGATAAAAACAAACGATAATACTGTCTGTCTGCCGTGAGGAATTACAGCTCTCTCGATTTCTCTATTTCTAGGAGAGGTCGGAGCGTGCCAAGCT
Organism: Heterobranchus longifilis; assembly: GCA_028570985.1. Classification (NCBI taxonomy): domain Eukaryota; kingdom Metazoa; phylum Chordata; class Actinopteri; order Siluriformes; family Clariidae; genus Heterobranchus; species Heterobranchus longifilis. The sequence continues at coordinate 1,730,941 of JAOVVB010000010.1, forward strand.
TCTTGCTTTCACACCCGGGCCAAAGCTGCCGGAGACTGTGTTTAGCCCAGGGTAACAGACTGGACATAGATTTAACATCAGAGTGTTTATGAATTTTTCCATTACATTTTTTAGAGAATTCGCCTTTGTGTGATTTCTAGGCTTTTAGATATAATGATATCGTATTCGTCGGTTAAAAACTCTCCTGTTTGATATCAGAATAAAAAAATCTACATGATTTTTTTTTTTTTTTTTACCATCCATTAGCATCTTTAATTTTCTTTTCTGCACTCAGATCTGGTCATCCCACATGGACATAAGCATGTGTTCCTTAATGCGTCACCCCGAACCAACTAATCAGCTAATCACGTAGCTCTTAATGAGTAGGGCTTGTTATGCTGAGGACTGGCATTGGGGTCTACGTCCAAAATCACTTTAGCTATTGTGACACGACGATGCCCATTTTAACAACATCCTGCGTTCGATTTCCTATTTGTTTGGCGTGTAATTCGAATGACCTTTATAACTCGGCTGCTGCTGGGTGGATGTGGGTGGCTGTTGGTTTGTTGTCATCTGTTATCACATCCCGATAAGAGTCGGTGACACCGCGATCTGTCGGTGAAAGACAGTTGGGATAGTGAGTGCAGGCTTCAGGTTCCAGCACTGTGACATCTTGACGCACTCACTCTCTTAAGACCGTTATAACCCCCCAGTTTTCCCACTGTTTGATGTTTAAAACTATACTCTACTATACTTTACATTGCCAGGACTTATCCATGACTTGAACATATTCCTTAAATTTTACTGTACTATGCTACAGTACCAGTCAGAAAGGTGGACATTCCTATACTCATTCATCTTTCTTTCTTTCTTTCTTTCTTTCTTTCTGATCTTCTTCTTCTTCTTCTTCTTCTTCTTTTGTTTGACTATTTTCTTCTTCAGTATAACCATACAGGATGCATTAAAATGATTAAATAAAACATGAAATTCTTTATAAGCAAAAAAGCTAAGTAAGATGTTTTATATTTTACATTCTTCAAGGCAGCCACATTTTGCTTCAATACCAGCTTGGCACACTCTTAGCATTCTCTCAACCAGCTTCACTAGGTAGTCACCTGGAACAAATTTCCAACTTGAAGGAGTTCCCATATATGTCGAACTCTTTCTGGCTGCCAGTAGTGTGCAAAGTTATCATCAAGGTAAACGGTGACTACTTTAAAGAATCATATATATGATAAAACTCATTTGTTTAGCACGTAGATCCATATGTGTAATTGTGAAAATTATATACATATATATATACATACACACATACATATTTAACAACCATTTTCAGAAAGTGTTCCACTTTACCACTATTCACCCTATATAATTACTTAAATGAGTAGGTATGTCCAAAGTTTTGACTGGTACAGCTATAGTATAGTTTTGACCCCGGTTTGGTAAGGACTCATCATTAATTACAAAACAGCCCTTAAATACTTTACTCTAGTCCAATCTACTGCAGTGGTTCTCAACCCTGGTCCTGGAGGACCACATGCCCTGCACATTTTAGCCTGATATAGTCTGATATAACTAAACAGTTAATTAGAGTCTTTTCTGAATAGAAGTGGGTGTGATAAAGCAGGGAAAACACTAAAATCTGCAGGGCACAGGGTCCTCCAGGAACAGGGCTGAACTCTGGCTAAAAATCAGGGATTTGCTCATGTGAATACTGCAACTGGTCAGTTGGTGTATAACATTTGTTATGACAGGACATTTGTAAATTACTGCGTCACGGTATCCGGATAAGCCAATCAGATCCCCGCAACCTTACTACGCCATAGCCCCTCCTTGCTTACCCACAGCAGTCTGCCCTATAGAACCGGGGAAAGGGATCTTTCAGGGGTCAATCTGACCGATTTGCACCCTGGTGAAATTTACCCTGGAAAAATAACGCTGAGACTCCATGCGCTAAAGACGCACCGCGTTATCCTGATAAATGACAGCAGGGGCACTTGCGCGTGGTTGAACAGGACTTGGTGTCTCATGGCGATGTTTTCGAGCCAAATGTCGTCCACTCCCTTCTCAGTCCGGGATATTTTAAACCTGGAACACAACCACGAAGACATGGTGTCGTTGGATATGTCGCTCCCCACTTCATCCTGCATGATGTTCAAACCTGAGCCGTTCGTAGACGCCGTAAACGGAGCCGCGCTCTTCGCTCCTGGTGACGAACAGGACGCTAAAGTTGACAGGGGCACATCTCTTGACTTTAGTCCTGCCTTTTATGGGAAGAGTTTCTTAGAAATGGATCTAGCCAAAGACGCAAAGTCGGACATGCTTGATGCCAAAGAGAAAAAAGGTGAGAATTCAATTACTTCGAATCTCAGATGGAATTTATTGTATACTGAATATGAAGAAATTTCGTCGGAATTGTTCAAGTTGTTTAAAACCACACAATTTATTAAAAAGACCATTATTATTATTATTGTTATTATTATTATTATTATTATTATTATTATTATTAATAATAATAATAATAATAATAATAATAATAATACACTGTACCCTTTATTGCACATGGCTTCATAGTGTAGTCCGTGTTTCTTCCCTCATTTTTGAATATTGTTTGTTTTACTATCAAATTGTCAGCTTGTTAATTTCTGACGTTGGATTTCATCTGTTCCACGGAAATGTGTTTATGATTTCATGGCAGAGTTACACTGTTATGATTACTACAAGTGAACATTTGTGCGCGATTTATAATCTTTCCCAGAAAAAAAACATCCAAACCATTTGACAAATGACCAGGCGGCTGATTTCGCACTGTCAGCATTTTTTGCACCCAGACCGGTCAGTTTCATATCGTAAAGAGTTCTCACCTTTGAATCAAGACTTCAGATTTTGCAGCAACGCATACTGTCAGTGAATTAATGGATCAATATGTGAATTAATATGTTGTTGGTGGTGGTGGTGTGTGTGTGTGTGTGTGTGTGGGGGGGGGGGGGGGTAATATGATTAGTACCCGGGTGGTCCTTTTATTTATTTATTTATTTAGCCTATTTATTTTTTATTACGTTAGATCAAATATGCAGAAGGTGATTAATTACCAAATCATTCTTCCAGAACTTATAATCAAAAGCAGTGAACTAATAAACTCTTCTTAACTCTTATTCTATTTTTTTTTTTTATTTCCTAGTATGTCCATACTCTATATTTGCTATACTCTATATTTTCAACCATTATAAGATAACTGTCTAGGTGTTAGTGAGTATAATATGGAATACAACACTGTAGGTGTTAATTGATATGTATAGAGCATTGCTATAATGCTGCAGTTGTTAATACATCTGGTATTGATTGGCCACTGAGCAATAACACTCACAACTCACAATTATCTAATTACACTTTTAAAATAATTAAAAGAATATATCGTCTCTGATTAGTTTGTATATTTTATAGTATGGCAAGTTATAAAATACATAAAATGCAAAGTAAACATATGTCAGCTTATATATAACAAACCAAATATTTGTAACTGACATACACAATATTCATATTTCTATATTGCAAATTTTTGTAATGATATGACTGTAAATGGTTGTATACAGGGAAGGACTTTAAGCTTATCATCATTATTTTTTATGCATTCCATGCATCTCTTGTACGTTTAACGTTTAAACAAATTTAAGATTTTGATATTTTCTCAGTTTAGCAGAAATCCACCACCCCAATATAAATAAGTAAATGAATAAATAAATAAATCTTGTCTGTGTCATTTCAGAGAAGGTGCGCTCACCCGAAGAGCGACAGAAACCGGATGAGGCAGAGCGGCCCGGGCAGCGGAAGCGGCGAAAGCCGCGCGTGCTCTTCTCGCAGGCGCAGGTGTACGAACTCGAGCGACGCTTCAAGCAGCAGAAGTACCTGTCGGCGCCCGAGCGGGATCACCTGGCGCACGTGCTCAAGCTGACGTCCACGCAGGTGAAGATCTGGTTCCAGAACAGGCGATACAAATGCAAGCGGCAGCGGCAGGACCAGACGCTCGAGATGGTGGGTGCGGGCCCGCCGAGGCGCGTGTCCGTGCCCGTGCTCGTGCGCGACGGCAAGCGCTGTCTGGGAGACGCCGGCTCCGCGTACAGCGCGTCTTACAACATGGGCATCAACCACTTCCCGTATAACGCCTACCACAGTTTCGGCAACGTGAATTTTCCGAGCTCTGGCAACACGAACTACACGTGCAACTACTCGGCGAGCGCAAACGTGCCTCCTGTACAGACGTCACCGTCCGGCGGTAATTATGTCAATTTTGGAGTTGGCGATCTGAATAACGTGCAGGCGCCGTTTCAGGCCAGCGGCGGAGTTTCCTCGTTACACGGCATTCGGGCTTGGTGAAGAATGCCGACTACTCCGGACATGATGCACAGGGGATTTTTTTTTTTAGACAACACTGCCAGCTCGAATGGTTACAAGCACAGATTTCTTATACCGCTTCAGGAGAAATTAGTATAAGCTTTTTGGGTAAATACAGTTCCGAGGATGTGAACTTTCAAGATAATCTATTGAATAATACCCGACCTTAGGTCAATTTAGTTCAATGCATTGACATAACTGACGAAAAAACACAATATAGCCCATATATTTAAATTTATTGTTTTTATTAATCTATAATGAATCCACATTTCTTTTGGAGTTTGTAGAGCTCTCACGCTTTTTATGCGCACATCGAGTTTGGATCACTTCTCTGGTTCTCGGGTGTTCCTCTGCTTCAAATTATACATTACAATTAATAAAGGCACCCGACAAATATCCCCTTGTAGCTGAGTTGGGACAATCATGAGGATGGTTTTGCACAATATTTTTCCCCTTGGGGAGTTGTATGTGCTTTTAGATCTACTGTAAAAGCTATAAAATATAAAAGGTTATAAGTTTAACTATAGAGCAAAACTTCCAAAGTTCATAAGTGGTCCTTAGAGGCACGGTTCATGTTTTTTCCCCGTAATATTTCTTAATCAAAATTGAGCTGCATGTAAGTTACATCACCATAGGCCTTTGTTGCTATAAATTTTCCTGCTCTGCACACCGACTGTGAATTCACGAGGACGATTTATAATGACCAAGACCTCAATTTTTATTAAGACAGACTTGAAAGAAATCCGAACTGTCCCTTTATTTATAACTTAAATACTTTTTGAAGGTTTTCAGGAGACACTAAAGATGCAAAACATGTCCATTTGATGGTACATTTTGGTACCTTAATTTTTTTCTCCAAATGTGTTTTCCTCTAGAAAAGTTACAAAGTCGAACCATTTGTTTGAAACTAGAAACTTAATTATCCAACGAACCCTTGAAGAACACTTCCCTATGCCACAATCAAACACCATTTCCTCTTCAAATAAATAAATAAATAAAGAAAGAAAGAAACGTATCGGTGTTTAAAATAAGCTAAGTAAGATGTTGACATTTCTTTTTTGATGTTGAAATCAGTATTAAATGAAAGGATAAAAAATAACATTGTAACCCTTTGTTGTGCTGTCTACATAAAACTTGATACATTTTGAACGATCTGTGAATTTCATGTTTCTAGTGTCAGGCATTTATGTTCATGCTGTCTTTGGCGCATTTTCATAATTAGTTTAACATCTATGTAGCATTTTGAGAAATTTATAGAAAATGAAATCAACAAATAGATAAACAACATCTCGGCCGATGTATTTTCTTTTTTATGTGAATAAATAATATCTTTTCGAAATGAACACAAAACCTAATAACAGAAAAGAAAAGAAAATGAATCCTATTGTGGGCAAGGCCATGTTAAGGAGACATGGTATTTTGAGAAGAGGATCAGATGGATATATTTATAAAATGAAGAAAGAATACTTTTCATATTTTATCAATGTTTTTAGGGTTATAGTGCCTTGTTCACAGGTGCTACATTTCTATTCAACGTTAATGAAGTATTCCAAGGTATAAATTGTAACCCGTTAGCAACTACACCTAAAAGGATTAATAAATAATATAAATTTTATTATTATTATTATCATCATTTAAAAAAATCATATTTGTGAATATTTTAAAGAAATGAGAGGATTCTGTCTCTCTAGAATGAGGAAACTTGATGGTGCTGTTGTCTCAGAGAGCTGATGTGAATGAATGATCTATTTCACGCATCACACACACACACACATACACACACCAACACACACACACACACACACACACACTAGTGTCATTTGTACTTTTGAAGTCAATGTGGGTTGTTGTATTTTCTTTCTTTCTTTTTTTCTTTTTTTCTTTCTTTCTTTTTTTTCTTTCTTTCTTTGTAGACATGTAAGAAATATAACTTGTGCGTGATTTAAATTGATGTGCTTAGAAATGCGGCGTTCTGAACGAATTCAGCTTCTGAAAGATTTAAAAAACAAAAAGTCAAACGGAGTGAGAACACCAAGCCCGGACACCCAAATCCATCTAACAGTGTGAGCCTTTGTTTGTTTTTATTTGTTAGGTTTTTTTATATTATAATTTTGTTCTCATAATGACTTTGATTTGGGTGACCACTGAAAGCGGACCCACACTTGAAAAGTGATAAAAAATACACGTTTGTCGATAAAGTCTGTGGTCTGTACATACATGTCTATTCAGTATCTACCTTTGTGTATAGGCATGAACTGTAATCCTGTAACCTAAAATAAACTCGATGGGAAAATGAAGTCATGATTTGCTTTGAAGATGGTGGTATAATAATAATAATAATTATTATTATTATTATTATTACTAGTAGTAGTAGTTGTAGTAGTAGCACCAGCAATAGGGCAGTAAAAAACCTGCATAAGTTTAAAACTGTATTAAAATAAAATGAAAATGATATTATTTAAATAATTGTGCTAATTTGTTTCTAATATTTCTTATTTTATATTTTTTGTTATCTACATTCAACAGGTAGATGTATATTTTATATTATTACTATTTATTTTACATTTTTTAAATTTAATAATAATAATAATAATAATAATAATAATAATAATAATAGCTATGGTGGTTGAGGCACTGGAGGGTCACGGATTCAAGGCCCATCATCGGGTCATCACTTTTGGGTCCTTGGGCAAGACCCTTAACCCTAGGGCCCAATACAATGCAATACAACCCAACGCCTGCATGCAGTGTTGGTCCCAACCCTAGACAGAAAATCTGAGAGTTGCAACAGATAGTGCATCTGGTCACCCCAAGGATAAAAGAGACAAAGCCCAAAAAAATAAAAAATACAATAAAATAATAATAATAATAATACATCAATCTAAAATGTGGCCACACTTTTCCAGACAGACTTGTTTAAAGTCAGCCTTCAATCTTTTAAAGAGCTCATTACAGACATTCACTCAGCAATCTGTGGGTAGTAATGACAACTTTATAGCTCCTTTAGGAATCAGCTATCTGTCTGACACTAAAAGCCACCCGTTTCTTTAACGGAAAAAACACCAAAACCCTGAAACCTAAAAAAAGTGCCATAAATCAGAGCCCTGCAAATATTTATTTGAAAGTCAGAGGACATTAACATGTTTAGATCAGGTAATGCTGATGTGACAGCTCTTCCTGTTAAAGCGTTCTGATTCATAGCACCAGCTTCACTTGTTGTTGTGTTATTCTTTTACTGACTGCTAGAAAAATAGGCAATACATCAACAACCTCCATTTGCATTAATTTAAAGGTTAGACTTAATAAATCTCACATGAAAACTTGGGATTTTGTCATTAGATTTACTATTATTATGAAAAAAATATATTCATTTCATAACACACCATAGGGCTTGGATTATTAACTGCCTCACAGATTCACAGCCCTGGATTTAATTGTGCAAGATAAAAGCTACCTTAACACTGTCTACACAGCATCAGTTGACTGACAGCCCAAAAGTGTTGTACTTAATGTTTAAAATGGCTCAATTTGCTTAACACATGGGCAAAGGAGACAGGGAGGTGATTTGTAGGGCCAGGGAAAAAGACAGACAGAATAGCAGCCACTTCACATGAGTAAGCAATAGTCCTTGTACATCTCTGTAGTCTCTCCACACACATCTGGAGACCCTCATGTGTTTCTTTTCCAAAAGAACTCTGTACACATAAACAAATGAAGGCCTGCATGTAAATCTGAATGACTACTCGTGATGTAGGCTACAAAATGGCAGCCGGTCCCTGGGTCCTGACTAAATGGGAGTATTTTAAGGGAACGAGTAAGGGAGGGCAACAGGAAGGTCACACAGGCAACAACGGGCCACTAGCTCTCCTAGGTGTTGAAAAGAACAAAACAGATAACATGGATGCACAAGCCTAAAAATAACAGGCCTTGTCTTACTCTTCCAATGGAAAGAGTAAGAAAAGGAGAGAGAGGAAATAAAGAAAGAAAAGGGGAGGAGAGGGTAAGAGAGTAAGAGAAGAAGAGAGAGAGAGACAGAGAGAGAGAGAGAGAGAGAGAGAAAGAAAGCGCATGTGGGTGGTGTGTTAATTATCAGCTCTTCCGACTCTTATCGGAGAAAGGACAGAGCTGCATGCCTCTTTATCTGCACCGTTAAGATTGCGTCCTGGGCTTTTTTGAGCTTTTCTTCTCCTGTGCTCCAGTAGAACTGCCAGATCCACATTACACACAATGGAGTTTAATTCAGTCGAGGCTCTGGGTCACACTGGAGCTGACAGCTCATAGCCTCCAGTACCTGAAAATAACCTGCAGTGCAAAACAAGAGGCCCTGGAGTTTCCAGGGGACCAGAAGAGATTCAGATTGGAATAAATTTACATGTAGATTTCTAAAACAGACAGACAAACAATAGATTTAACATACACATCAGACTTACATTTATTTGGTGGTGAGATATCTATATACAAAACACCCCCAGCACTTCTGTTTGTAACCTTAAGAGAAACCTCCTATGCCACAAAAGATCATGTCGTACATGTTGCAACGGTAATTTAGGATTTATTTGCTTTAGAGCCTTGCTTTGAAGTGCACAATGTCAGAGATCCGTGGTACACTGGAAACAAAATAATGACAGCAAATCAACTCCTAGCGTCATTGTTACGAAAAAAAAAGGGCTTGCCACTTTTTTCGATGTTTGATTTTCAAGGCAGAAGTTGAAGCAGAGTATAAACAGGCTTAGAGCTTTCCCACAAAACCCTTTAAATGACGGAGGTACATGCAACAAAATGCCCTCTAGGTGCTCCTGCCTTAGCACAAACTGCTTCCTTAACTTATATTTCATGGTTGGATAAAGGCATACAGTATTTTCTATGCTATCCTTGTTAGTTCTTTCTATTTACATAACCATTATTGAAGCCTTTATTAGCACAATATACATTACAGCAGAGGAAAATTATTTTCTTCACATATCCCAACTTGTTAGGAAATTGAGGGTCAGAGCACCTGGGTCATGGCAACCCATGGTTAAGGGCCTCGGAACCCTGGCAGCCTGGCGGTCCTAGGGCTTGAACCAACCTTCTGAGCAGAAACCCAGAGCCATCACTACGCCTTGTTATGCAGCTCCTTCCCCTCATGTGATCAGACAACCGTCCTCACATTGTTTAGTTCCAAAATGATATAAAAACCTACGACCAGATAAAAACCAAAAGCTCCACACAGACAGGAACCTGGAGATGAAGCTGTGAGGCAGTAAAGCTACCCGCTGTATACACCTTTGTTTAAAAGCTCTTCGTTTTTCTCTTTAAAGACCCAGGTTAATGGTCTTGTAAAAACAATGGGATTGTAATATTTATTGTAGATGTTTATTTTATTTTATGTTTTGATTACAGATCAAAACTCAAACTGGAGTTGGAGATAAAGGGGAACCAAAATTAAATTCTCATATTAGAACAACATTGTTTAAATAAAAAAATATACCACACATCTACTCTTAAAATCTGGAACGTCTATTTATTTATTTATTTATTATATTGTAACATACAGTAATGATTCAGCCCTGGTGGACAGTTAATTAAGACTTTGTATTGAATGTGCAATAATATAGTTTACAACAAAGAGAAGTGACAATTATTAGTAATTGAATCAGGAATGGAAAAAAAAAACCTACAAAAAACTAATTAGGCAAACATGATAGTAGACCTCAGGTACATTAGCATTACTGGCACAAGTCAGTCATCAGCTACTTTATACTTCACACTTTATAAAAGTTAAAAGTGCATTTTCTTCCTGAAATCTATGCTGATGCTTTTCTTCATACACATTAAAGGCAAGTGTTAACCTAAATATATGAGGGGCGTGCAGGTCAAACCGGGACTTGTGATGAAATTTCTTGTGAATAAAGACATATAACTTATTGACATTTACAGAAGCCTTCAAGCACTGTACGGTGATGTGACTCTTAGCTGCAGTAAAACATTGAAATGTTTTAAAGAAGGCTGTACGTCCATGAATTACGATCGCAGTCGAGGTGGCTCGAAGCCCTCTGCAGTCGTTCCGTCCACCACCACCACTTGCACATTACAGGAACTTGGCTAGGAGTTATTGCCGCATTCCACATACAGTCCTTCCAAAGCATTTCCAGATGTTTGAACCGTTAAAGGAGTTCCTGGGGGGCCAGTGTTTCAGACATGAAACAGGAAATCTGATCATGGCTTTGGCATACTGAGAAAACTTTTTACCTTGGTGGTATCCAAACACTAGTAACACTGGGATGAGTACATTAGTGTAGCTGGGGCTTTTACTCTCTTAACTGTTTTCTGTTATTCTGTACAATCAAAAGTCCCAGTTTGACTTGAACATCCCTCATATAACTTTTTGTGTAACACAATTGCAAATCAACTATGTAGTCAGAAAACTGTCCCATGGAGACTTATTCCAGCGTCTCGTCGGATTACACCCAATGCTCCGGATCAAAGGAAAGGGAAGAGTCTTTTTTTCAGGATATACAGGACAGTGGCCAGAAAGAGTGCCAAGGCCAGGAAGATGAGCAGCTTGTCTGTCAGTTCACGCCGATTATATTTTGTGATGAGTTTTCGTCCCAGTTGGATGGTCCCTGTCATAGCCTTAAACTCTTCATTGGTTTCTTGAACTGTTCTTGACGATGTTGCTATAGAGAAAAAAAAATCATATTATTCTTATTCTGAAATAAGGAAACTTTTGAGCACGTTAGTGTGTGTGTGTGTGTGTGTGTGTGTGTGTGTGTGTGTGTGTGAGAGAGAAAGATCCCTGAGATCAGTAGTCTATATGCTGTATATTAAGGCTTACTAAGGAATTTAGGGCAGATCTCAATAAAGAAACTAATATGCCCAGTCTAGCAGCAGCTACCTTTACATGCAATTTGAATTTGAGATGTGTGTTTACATGTTTAAAGCATGATCAAAACACTTTTTTAAGGCGTTTAATTTAAATATGGTAGAAGAACGAGAAGTATTTTTCTCCAACTTTAATGTTAAGTTAAGCTTCTCATATTTTCCGATAAATCCTGGTTACAAGAATTCATCCTATTTATGCTTGGTAAGATGCTTTACTACATATGAAACAGTGAGCCAATCAGTGCTCCTTCCTCAGCCAGAGCCACTGTGGATGAAAGTCTGATGTCAAGACAGGTTGTAAGTTGTTGTTCTCATGGAGTAAACCAATCAGGAATAGAATTTAATTCCTGGAAACTTGTCACATCACCCATGTGGGGCAAACATGCACAAAAAGAATAAGAAGAGAGACAAGAGCAAAATGATCAGATCATTTATACTACTCCTCAGATTCTGATTAAAAATTCATTCCGACTGGGCCGGATCGGGTCAGACAGTTTCGACTGAGGTGATGCTTTTTATTCTCATTGGGCTGTTATTAGAACTTCATGAAAGCATGAATCAGAGTTTGAGTTTTTTAGATTCTGCATATTTTAGATTTTTGAGTAAGATAACACTTGGCTGGGAACCAAAGGACTGTATAGATGATAAAGAGTCCTTACACAGAGTGCTTATGGTCTCCTCGCTCTGCTTCACTTGCTGCGACATCATCCTGCTGATGCTCATCAGGCTCTCTGTGATGTCACTGGAGGTCTGAACTAGGCTCTCCTTTGTTAACTTTCTGATTGGAGAAAAAAAAAGAAATCAACTAAGGAAAAAAAAAACAAAAAAAACCCCCACCAAAAATCTATTTTCCAGTGATTTGTAACTGGTTTCATGAGGTTGGGAACTTATTATCATTATCAGGATCTTACTTTATCAAACCTTTTTTCGCTTCTTTAAAATAAAATGCTCACAAGACTAATAAAAGTGTCTTCAATACGAATGAACGTAAATGGAACTATAATGCAGCCTGTTTAGTTTTGTTTAATTATCAGTGTTTAAGGAGAGCAAATGTTAACGATTCATCTGTTCCACACTGAGCTGCTATTTAATCAGGTGCACTCACTCTGTCTTTTTTTAATCCTTATAGTACTGTTAATTTACCTAATAAAATGTTCAATGAAAAAAAATATTTACATTTATATTTCATTTGTCTTTAGCAGCAAGGAAACAGACAAGTCTTAAAAAATATTTGGTCGTTTGACATCAGGATCATTACAAATGAACAGAGTGCGAATGAGGAACGACTGCCCTCTACTGACTAATGAGATCATTACAGCTAAGAATAGATTTTTTTTTTAC
>JAOVVB010000010.1:1762489-1777419 GCA_028570985.1 Heterobranchus longifilis
TATTTGGATTTTTACAACATTATTGTTGAAATACACAGTCCTGAAAAAGGGGTGTTTCTTTTTTTGCTGAGTATACAAGCATGCTTCTGGAACGAATTATGCTCACAATACAAGGTTTAACTGTATCTTAATCCCTGGCCTGATTATCTGTCATCATCTGCACCTGTTTCTTACTGGTTCATGCCTTAAGATAGATGTTTTTATTCTTGAATGATTCATAGGTCACTATGTGGCTTAACAAAAAATTTTTAATAAGTAATAATTATAATTATAAAAAAATAAGAATGAATAATAAAATAAATAAATAAAGTAAAATTAAATTTACTTCTGCTCAGATAAAGGGACAGGACTGAAAATGAGAGCGAAAAAATGGTCCTTCAGGCCTGGAGAATTATTGCTCAAGGCTACTTAAAAAAATATGAAAAGTCTATCTCTTTAAAAGCAAAATATGAAGAAATAGAGGGTTGGCTCAAGACTTTGGCATAGTACCGTAGATGTGATAAAACAAAACAACATTCCAAATTCAACCATAAAAATGTAAAAATAACATAATATCAACATTTACTCACTATTTTTGCAACATTCAGAAATTAAAAGAGTGAACAAAAGAGCTTCTTGCACCCAGCACGTGCATCTCATGTCTCTTGTACACAAAGTGGTGCTGTGTCTCTTGTCTGTTGTAGTGTTATCTCTCTGTTTCATTTCCTCTAAAGAATATTACAGTAAAGTGTATCATACCTTTGAAACACCAAGAAACCAACAACAACAAAAGGCAGGACACAAGTATTGATTGGAAATGTAAACAAAAGGTTAATAAACAATAGGAATGTGAGAAATCCGTGATCCGTTCATGATTTACTCGTGTCTCACTCATACTGTGTAAGTACCTTGCAGTATCATATAAAGGGGCGGGGGGGGGGGCACTAATTTCATGGATGTATTTTAGTGCAGAATTAAAAAGTAAATGCTATAAATTAAGTCATGTTTGCAACATTGTTTTGAGCTCAATTTGTTCAATTTCATTCTATTAAAGCAATTCTAACTTTTAAACACAATCTAATACGCAATATCCGAGTGGTGTGCTTACATTTGTAAGATTGCCAAAATAACATTTCCACGACATTCTGAAAATCAAAAAATTTCCATGATTGTAGTGCAATTTACACGTAGGAAGTCTTAAACATTTCATGCTATTTGATATACTGTATATGCATTTCTCTTTCTTTCTCTCTATCTTTCTGTTTCTCTCTTTCTTTGCTTCCCGTGGTTGCATTTTTATTTGCATTGGCCCATTAAATAACTGATATGGTTAAGATTGTTTTAGCATAGAATTGTCAAATAAATAAAGTTTACTTAACTTATGCTGAGAGCAGGACGATGTTACATTTTTTAATTGTGTATTTTAAATGATTTATTAGTCAGTAATTACTGTACCTTTCAGTGACAGGGTTGTACTTTTAAAGTCTCTTTGTCGGTAAATATCATGGCTAAATAGGCTTTAAGCACAAGATGTTTAATTAACTTACATATTTAAAATATGCACAAAAAGAATGTTTTTAAGTGTTTTAATGATTATATTCTAATGTGAAAATATTGTATGTATTTTGAAAAGGTTTTATTATTGTTTGAGCAATTTAGGAGTAAATCATTAAATAGAACTGATGATTTATTTATTTATTTATTTATTTATTTATTTATTTGTTTGTTTATTTATTTATTTATTTATTTATTTTTATTTCCATTATTTTTTTCTGCCGTGAGAGCTGTGCCGTTAGGTAGTAACCTAAATTAGTTAGTAACCTAGTAACTCAGTATAAGGATCTATCCAATGACAGAAATGTCAAAGCACTTTTATAAGTCACTGTGGATAAGAGCGTTTGGCGAATGCATAAACGTAAATCTATCAAAGACTAGCACTAGTTTGGTTTCAAATCACTTCTCTGACTTGTCCGATATAAAGTGTACTTCCATATTAAAAAAACAAAAAACAAAAACACAAGATACTTTTAGCTAGCAAGACAGTTGGACGTTAGGTAGCCGGAATATATACTGTAACTGCTCCTATAATGTACTGTAGCTGCATACAGTATGCAGGATAGACATAATTATGACAGCAGGCTTACAGTATGTGATACAGAAATACTTTAGAAAGCATAGACAGCATTGACATACAGTAACACCTTTAATTTATGTCGTAACATTATTTTAGTAATCTTTCATTAGCAATACAGATCCTCTGTACCTCTTACATTTTAATAAATGTTACTAAACCCATATTTGGACTATTGTGTAGAATTTGAGTCGACTATGTTTCAGTTATTTTGGATTACCCTAAATATAAGGTGCAACAAGAAAGTAAAACCTGCTTATTCCTGAGCAGTTGTGATAAGTGGCCAGAAAACTTCACAAGGTGTTTGATTTAAAGGCAACATCATGGGCTGCGATCTATTATCAGTAAAGTAACCACTATGTAGCGAGAATGACTCACACTCACACTCTGTAGGATGTTGTGAAAGTATTTCCTCAAATCTCCTCTGAGACCCTGGTCATTTCAAGGCTGGAAAATCAGTTCATGTTCTGTGTATTGGTTATCTTCACTTTTATGAGAGTCTGTTTACATGAGAGACATACAAGGGGCATTCGAGTCAACCTGGGACTTGTGATAAAGTTTCTCAGAGATGAGATGTAAAACTGATGCTATGGCAGACAAATGCTTTTGCACAGTGATAAAAAGCCCAGGGCTATGTGCAAAATCCTGAGTCATATTAAAAAAAAAAAAAAAAAACCAAGGCTGGTTTTTAATTTGCACTCGTTTCTATGACCTCAACTTTGCAGTTAGGGTGGTTCAGAAACATATATATCTGTGTGTATATATATATATATATATATATATATATATATATATATAATTGCACGATTTCTTCTTTTGGAGTAAATGGTACTTGGAAAAAAAAATTATAATAAATGCCTTTTATGCAAGACTTTCACATTGCACTCATATGCATTCTTGATTGTGTATAGAGTTAAATGTTTTCCATTTATATGCAAGTCAGAAAGTTTACAACGGAAATATCAAAGTAATCCATCAGACCACTTCTGGTCAGCCATATTTCTGCTGAAAGCTCAGTGCTGTAAGTAATGAGGTCAACATAGACAAAACATTAATCAGGAAATGAGTAGAATGTATGTGGGGAGGATGTGGTTTAGCTCCTTGTAGGGACCAAAAATCCCAGTGATCGCAGGAAAACATGATTTTTAAAAATTTTTATTGTGGGGAAATTTAACCCGATCCAAATAACATAATAACTTTTAAAAAATGTGGTGAAAGATTTGAGTACTAGGATGATTTAAATTTTTTATTACTTGATTAATAATAAAAAAAATATGGTGTTCAAGTCAAGGTGAGGTGATGTTCATGTCAAACCGGGACTTGTGAAGAAAAAGCTCGTGAATGAAGGTGTGAAACCGATTGATATTTACAGAAGACTTTAAGCAGAGTACGGCAATAAGAAACGCTTCACTCTTAGAGCAGTAAAACATGTAAATGGCGCAAATGTCTTTAAAAAGTCTGTATGTCAATCCTGGTTGTGGTGCCTCAGAGCTCACTGCAGTCGTTCCTGTGAACAATTAGCAAGTAGAACTCCTGATCTTTAAAAATTGACAAATTACTTGTATCCAACTTGCGAACAAGATGCATCTATCTGTGGAAACTGTACACACGATCGTTCATGAACACCACTTGCACATTGCAGAAACTCATCTGACAGTTACTAATGCATCCCTCGTACAGTCCTGACATAGGGAAATGGAGCGAAGCCATTTCCCAATGTTTGGACTATTAAAGGAGTTCCTGGGACGCCAGCGCTTCAGTTGTAAAGCAGTTGTCTGATCATGGTTCCGGAATATTGATAAAACCGTATGCATACCTTGATTGTATCCCAGCACTAGTGAAACACTGGGATAAGTGCATTAGTGTAGCAGGGGGTTACATAAAGAAGTTTTTTTATTCTAATGACTGTGTTCTGTTATTCTGCACCATTAAAAGTCCTGGTTTGATGTGAACACCCCTTGTAATATCCACCATGCCATTATCATTGTTACTCTTCTATGTAATATGTGAGTTTGTTACTCACTCTCTATTTATTAAATGTGTAGACTGTCAGTCTGTTACTCATCTTCTTGTCAGTGATTGTCTTATATTAAACATTGCACAGGGGGACCTCCATTACATCGCAAACACTGCATCTGTCTCATGACTTGACTTACCCCCTGTCGCTCATGCTTATCACTGCAAGTCGTTTAATAGCTTTGCTCATCAGGTTCTAGCTGCAAGCCGTGAAACCTGAAATGACAGCGTCTACCTACGCAATATTTCCTACCTATTAGCACACACACCACTGGGACGACGTCAAGGAGGAACCGGCTTGTCTAATTAAAGCACAGCTCCCTCCCAGTCATTTACAATGTAATTAGACAAACAGATGGTTGAAGGCAGGGTGGATAGAGATTGGGGAGCCGCGTGGTACATCCGGGCCGCAGGCATCGGCCAGACCGCAGGCTCTTGTAGCACAGAGAGATGTACAATCTTTCTGGGAATGAGGATACATAATGTACTGTATACATAATATAAACAAAGCCCATAAGTCAATATTAGTGCAGAAGGCTAGAACACAGTGTCAGGGATTATGACACTCTAGGACTGTTTAAAAAAGATGGATTGCTTCATACAAACACGCACAGGAGCGTGGAATGCAAACAAGGTTTCAAAAACCTGTTTTAAAAGTTCATACACTTTTGAACATGGACATTTAGCATATAGTGAAGAATAGTTTTTGCACTTATACAGACAATGAAAATTATTATACAGTATAGCAGGACAGTTTTTCACACATGGAGTCAAAAATGCCATTTCAGTAAACATAAATAAAAAAAATAAATAGAAATAGTGAATTGTTTGGTAGAATCACACACTTGCCTACAGTTTTGGTTATATTAAGCTTTTAGATATATTGTACTCTGCTACTTATAATATTGTACTCTAATTGCGTATTCTTTAGCACTGTGGCCTTGCACCTCCAGTGTCAAAGTTTCGATACCCGTCTTAGATCTGTGTGCATAGAGTTTGCATGTTCTCCCATGATCGGTGGGCTTCCTCCAGGTACTCCGGTTTCGTCCCATAGTCTAAAACCATGCAGGTTAGGTAAATTGGCATTCCCAAATTGCACATAGTGTGTGTATGTGTTTGTGTGTGTGTCCTGTAATGGATTGGCCCCCTGTCTAGGGTGTGCCCCGCTTCATACCCTAAGTCTCCTGGGGATAGCCTCCAGGCCCCCAAGACCCTGTACACAGGATAGTGGTATATAAGTGGTATAGACTAAGAATGAATAAATGAATGAATTAATGTACTCTGCTAAGAGTTAAAGAACATGCAATGGTGTGTGTAAAACTTACTCAAATTGCTCAACATGCATGAATGGCTTCATGTTAAAAAATGCAATGAATGAAAAATAAAAAGCTATATTTTAACAGAAACATGCGTTCATGTTAAAACAAAGTAAATAAGCAAAAGGGATGTTTAGTGAGTTAGTTCAAGCATCACTTTGATCATCACTTTGATCATCACTTAGACAAGTGGAACAGGATGAAGACAGAATTTTAAGTACTTTTAAAATTTAACTTTATTCAGAACCCATATACACTTTCTCATTTATACATTAATTGGCCAATCATAAAGTGTATAAATCATTTAGATACAGATTAAGAACTTCAGTTACTATTCGCATCAAATATCAGCATGAGGAAAACACTACTGTATATGATTTCAGTGAGTTTGACTGTGGCATGGTCATGCTTGCCAGAATTGCTACTCTAAGCTTTTTAGAAACTGCTGATCCCTTGGGATTTTCCCCAATAACAGTATCCATAAAACATTTCTAAAACAATATTCATCGGGTAAGTGGCAGTTCTGTTCTGACTAGACTGGTTCAAGCTAACAGGAAGGCTACAGTAACTCATACACTATACAGTATGCACTCTTCACAATTGCAATAAGGAGGAAAGGTAAGCATTTAAAAAAATGCAACATGTCAAAGCTTAAGATAGGGATACAGCAGCAGGAGACACATACCTTAACACACATCTAGCCAGCTGGTTAGCTGCAAATCAGTCACAGTACCATTTATCACAGTTTGTTATAAGTGGCATTTCAGTATCTGAACATAGATTTGTATTATTATGCTTTCACTTACTTACATACCAGCAGGAAATTATCTCAAATTACATTCATTCGATTCAATCATTTAGTTGAACCTGCATATCTTTGCATTATGGAAGGAAACCCTCGACCCTGGAGGTGCAAAGTCCCACTACGCCCCCATGCCACCAAAATCACACCATAACAGCCACAATACTGTTCATAAATAGTAAAAGCTAGAAAGTTTTGCTGGTTCAGCACTTTATGGTTTTGTAGCTGTCATAAGTTTCTGAAGTATACCTCAGCATAATTGACTCATAAATTACATAAGAGGCATTCATAATCTGTTATTTGACCAGTGATTAAAATGAGCCAACAATGAATTAAAAAATCATGAACAAGCTCTCCAGAATCATATAAAAGCTCATTATAAATGCTCAATCTCTCATTATTCTTTAATTGCCTTATATCACTTAGGTTCATTTCAATGCATGGGGAACATACACATGGGGATTGTGGTGTAAGTAACAGCCTATTAACTCCAACCAAAGTACACATGGCACCAACTGACAAAAAAGCATTCACTTTTTTAAACACCCACAAACACACATAATGATGATGTCTTCACCAGAACTACCAAGCAGAAAAACAGCTCTTCTTAAAAATGAAATGCTGGTCGGTTGTGTCACAGAAAAATAGCAAGAAGATCAGAATTCGTAATGATCCCAGATTTTGGCCGTGACATGAATTATGCAGTGTTCAAAATACCATTTTGCCTTTCAATGACAAAAAAGCACACCATAGAATGTCAGAATGTTGGGCTTCATCGTTGGTAAACTTGAGGTATGGTGGGTCAGAATGGAGTCAGAATACATTAATAAAGAAAGCTTGACATAAGTATATAAATTATGAATATCCCCCAGGTGCCAGCATAGCCTCATAGGGATAGTACGAAAGATATATTGTCACCTCCTGCTTTGACTCTTCAACAGCGCATCCATTTAGGCGTTTTTAAAGCAGTGCAAATGGAATATGGATTTTTTTAGCCGACGGCCTTTATGGAAGCCGTCAAGGTCAAGTGTACTCCAACGCACTACGTAATTCATTGTTTGATAAACATCTCTGAAATGATTTCCCTATCATCTATTCTCTATCATCCCTATCTTTTTTCATTTTCAGTATGTTTCCAGCTCCGTGCCAAGCATTAAGCTGAGCAGCAAGAATCCTGATGACGAAGAGATAGTGTGAGTCCTTTCATTGAAATAGGAGAAAATGTTCCCTCTCCTTATGAGAACGTGACCAATTACACTGTTGAGGACGGTTACCCATGTGGCACGTGCTCCAGATGGTATCTAAATATGAAGAAGCTCATTTCTCGCTAAGCAAATCAGCTCTCAGGGCAACGTTAAATTATGGAATTGCTATATAATGCAATACTGAGAGATGAATAAACAACCTGACAATCTTCATGCATGTTTGTTTTTTTGTTTTTGTTTTTTTTGCTTAGGAACATTTTAAATTTGGATTGCACTGGTACACTTGAGTTATTACTTCCTCCAGCCTTACTCCACCACATAAAAAGGCAGATGAGCCATTTGACATGAATGATGTGGAATGATAAGGTAACTGAGTGTAATTGTTTTGAACTCTACAGTATTGACTGGGACGCCATCCCATATATATTTTTGCAACTGAATGTGGCCATCTCTCCTTATTGAGTACAGTAATTCATGCATGCAAAATGTACTAGGCCTACAAAAAGCATGCCTCAAATCAATGTTGTCTACCATAACACCCACTAAAAGGTATCACTCAACAAGATCCCTCTGTCATTCTTAACAAAAGGACCTAAAAACACTAAGGACATATTTTACATTTGATAAAACACAAAATAAAAATAGTTATTTATTACTTGTCTTGTGCAAACAAAAAATGCAACAACAACAACAACAACAACTAAAAAAAACCAGCATTCCTAATGTTTTCTTTCTTGAGCTTTGTCCCTTGTATCCTAAGGGTTGCTGTATCAAATCATTTGATCCACAAGGTTTGGCATAGGCTTTACACTGAATGACCTTACTGTTCCAACCCTCCCATTTTGTAACCAGGCCTGGAAGAGACATTGGCTGGGTTGTATGCAATGTAAGGTTAAGGGTCTTGTCTAAGGACCCAACAGTGGGGACTGGAACCCCATGTCGCTCTGATTAGCAACCACTATAAATAGAACATGCATAAAGTTTGTTGAGTTCTTATGGCGGAAATTCATATTGTGATATGAATTCTTAAATAAGAAATAATGTAAATTCAGATTATCTGTTCTAGCCACCAATATTACCAATTTCTAACACTATAATCATATTTTCGATAGTTTTTTTAGATTTTACTTAACATGTTTTTTCAAAATGTTTTGATTGTTTTTATATCCAAAAACATATTTTTAGTATTTGAAATTGGTAATATTGGTAACATTTTTGGGTGGCTCTAACGAATTATCTGAATTTCAATTATTTCTTATGGGAAAATGTGTTTTAAACGTGTATGCCATGGTACCACTGTATGTTGTTGGTTGTCTGGGTTTGGAAGACCTACTGTATGTGAACCTAGAATTAAAAGAGGGGGTACTAAACTTTGAGCATGACCATATATTCTCTCTTGCCATAAGCCTGGGATCTTTAAATGTCTAATCTATCCCTGGCAATCGTCCACAGATATTTCCTAGCATGCAATATTTGTTCTATTTATTTTATCCGGGAGGAACATCTGATAATGTGAATGGTGGACGTATACCTTGCACCTCTATAAGGGAAAGAATTCCTTTATTAGTTTGAGAAATTGGGAGGAAATGTGATATCAACCTTGGACAGACCTCAAACTGCTTTATGAGGACACAGGCAGGTGAAATACCAGAGTGACCTATACAATTATGAATGTTGGCACATTTCTCCTCACTTTCCCCTTTCAGCACCTGGGACAAGCTTTTCTTAGAGGTCATCCATTAAAGTGATGATATGGGCCAATTACTGATATGTGCAACAGCAGTCCATCAGAGGATATTGCTGCACGCATTATTATGTTGGATCCCCTCTGACCAAGAACGTCCACTGTAGCAATTTTTCCAAAGATACTTCTCCCACGCTGGCTTGTCTTGATCAGATTGAAACCAACTTCATCAATAAATATAAACATGTCAAGTGTTTGCCTGGCCTCGAGCTCCATGACATATGTCTAAAATAAGCGCTTAACAGAAAATCAGTAACAGTATCGTTGCAATACGTAACATTACTGACTGTGCTGTGCCATTGGGTTTTGAACTTTAGTGCTTAAACACCTTACCTAAACAAATGGATACACTTTCTTTACACACTCTGTGGAAATTGGTAAATATACCATTGTCTGCTAAGTCTGCTGGAGATTTACACCATTGCTAGTGATAGTATTGTCAACAGCTGTAGTGCTGAGTGGTATAAAATAGCAAAAATACAGAAGTTTTGAAGGCTTTGCCTGCTGTAATATACTGTATCGTTAAAAAATATATATCATTCAGTCACATGTTCTTGTAGAATTCCAAATCTTACCTGTTTGCTTGCTGGAATATTTGCACAATATATGCCACTGTTGAGCATGACAGCTTTGACTGCACCCTCAGTCCAACATTTCTTATTGGTAAACCATCACAAGGTCCCTTTGTGTATCGATGGTAATGAAAGAAAAGACAAAGCACCTGGCTAGCCCTTAGCTAAAAGTAGGCTCAGGTGTGGCTGGATTATTCTTTTTTTTATTCTTATTATTCTCTTCTTTTTTCACCATATTTTAATATAATACCATGGAAAAGTATCAAATTGCTGTCTAAACCACTTTTCTACAGTATGTAAATGTGCTCTTAATAATTTTTGTAACAGTTTTAAAAACAATATGTTAATATATGCAAACAGTACTGTAGATATATTGAGTTTTGCTGGTGGTTTTGTGTAAGAGAGAAAAAAATCTGAATGAATTCTGTTGTCAAATGTAATCTGAGCCAAAGCAATAAAAAATTGTCCACAGTTTAGTCCACATAGAAGGCTGTTGTACTATCTGTGTGAGGAGCTTAAAAACTTGGAATTGAAAAATCCTTACTCATCGTCTATACCACGTTATCCTGTATAGATGGTCACGGAGGGGGGCTTGGAGCCTGTTGCAGGAGACTTAGGGCACGAGGCGGGGTACTCCATGGATAGGGTGCTAATCCATTGCAGGGCACACACACATACACACACACTCATGCGCTCATTCACACACTATGGAGAAATTTTGATAGCTTAATCTGCATGTCTTCAGACTGTGGGAATTAAACCCTCGATGCTGGAGTTGCGAGGCCACAATGCTAACCACTAAGCCACTGTGTCACCATCCTTGTTAGCAATTGTCAAAAAGTAAGAATTTTAGCAGTGAAAAATGGCCATGTGTAGACATTCAACGAGCGCTTTTTTAGTCTGGTAGACAATACAGCATATACTGTATATCAGGTCTACAATGAATCACATACTCATCTCATACTCATCACTAAACCACATTTGATTCTTACTGCATGTCTCTCATGCACAAAGTGAAACCCCAAAGTTACAAGAAGTGCATCTATGTGCCTCACTCACTGCTATACGCCTACGTAGAGAGGCCCTAAAAAAGGAGAAGGGGTGCAGGAAAACCCTTGTGTACATATGTGCATTTGAGCATTGTTACTGGACACCAAAATAACTTCTATTTCTGAAGTCAGTGCCATCATAAACAACCATCTGGCCCCAGTGACTGTATGTGGATCCTGAGAAAGCACAGTGGCTTACAAATAAACTATTACATGACCATTAATTCCTACTGCCTCTACATTTAGTGATAGTTTAGCCAAAAATTTAATTCCATAATGTCCCCTTGAGCCCAGATCATGGTCTATTTACTCAAAAAAAGACAATGATGAGAAATCTGATTTTTAACCATTTTATATATATATTTCTTTATGCCATTTATATTATTTGAAATCTCTCTCCCAAAATTTCACCTAAGCAGTCAGGATAATATACACAGCAGTAAATTAGACTTGCCTAAAGATGTTTAAAAACTGGCTGGCTTAGTGCACATTTCTCACTAATTGGCTTTTATTTTGACAAAAGGTATGGCAATGAGGCGCATGTTTTGTTAATGTCATGAGTGATTTATAACTATTGAGACAGAGACTAATGCGGATAATCAATAAAAAAATTATTTCCCATTCTAAATGTATAATTCCTTATAAACCGATTCCAATGAGCTGAATTTGCTACTGACCTCTCCTGACATCTCCTGCTTTTAAATTGGCTCTGAAGTCATTGTTGGTTAATTTTTCAAGCGCAGCAACTCCACATCGAGCTGTTAACAATTTAAACAGTCAATTTGTAAAGACATGAAAACGTCTGTACAGTGAAAAAAGTGTCTGTACGGTGATAAAGTGATAGCGGCATGTTAACGTTTCAATAGCGAGCCGTTAATGAGTTTAATATTATACCAAGTCCTAAAGAATTGAAAATGAATTAAATGCTATTGAAGCAAAATTACAACTACGCTACCAACTATTATAAACTATTACCGAGGTGTTAACAAAAAAATAATAATAATTGGAGGAATGGGATATGTCAGATGCCCAGCTATTTAATAACACTGAGCTGAAGGTATATATAGAGGATGGAACCATGAGCTTTCCTCCACCAGAACCCATGACCAATGATGACAAGCCCATGCCTTATTTTATTCTCTGTGATGATGCTTTCGCCTTGAGGATTTATTTGATGAAGCCCTACAGTAGACGTGGACGTATGGATGAAGAGCTTGTGACGAACTACAGCATATCTAGGGAGAGAGGGTTATGAACACCTTTGGCATCCTTGTCAGTGACTGTACTTTTGTGATTAACAATGCATTTCTTATTGTAAATCTAAATAATTTTTTTTTATGTAACTTGTACAATGTGCTTTTATTGTTAATAAAATTTGATGAAGCTTGATATATAAATAGTATAATGATATTAACATTTATAAAATAAATTTTATTCATGTTTTCCAAAGTTTAGAATGAAATTATCAATCCACATATATTTTAGGAATGAAAATTATATCAAATTAACAGAACTGATCAAACCACAGACATTTTACATAAAAAAATCTATTGTGCATCATACCTCAACATGAAATATACATTTCAATCATGTTTAATTATCACTATTTCCCTTAAAATATTACTTCGTTAATTTTGTCAATGGCTCAATAACGACGCTTAAGAATCAATCACAAGGTGTTAATGAGGCGTTAACTTCCAGCAATTTTTCTCCCAGGGAAGAATTTACACCAAGCTCAAAAGAGGCTGTAAGGAGCCATTCTAAACCTCCGCCAAGCTCTTCAGAGATCGTTACAAATTTGCATCGATATAGATTCGGTAGCCAATTCAGCTAAGTGGAATGGAAGAATGTTTGATAGTTTGATAGGCCTTATTAGTGGAAATGTAATGTAATGTAAATGTAATGTAAAACCAATTTGATCCAATTTTCTATTTTAGGTGTAACAAGTCTTTATAATCATAGCATCTACAGTATGGTTAAGATAAATGCAAAGTGGAATGATTTTAGAACTTCTCAGGAATAGCATAAACTCCCCAGGGGCATTATTAGCTTGTGCTGGGCTGGACGTCCTTCTGCCTTTAGAACTGCTTTAATATGATTCAATACATTGCTGGAAACATTCCTTTAAGATTTTACTACATTTTACACAATTGCTGCACATATAATGCTAATCTCTCATTCCATGACATGCCAAAGGTGCTTATTGGATTGAGATCTGGTAACTGCGGAGGCCACTGTCATGTTCAAGGAAACAGTTTAAGATGATTTTAGCTTTGTGACACGGAGCATTATGCTGTTGGTACTAGTCATCTAAAGGTCATGAAGGGATGGACATGGTCAACAACAACACTCAGGTCCTAAGGGGCCCATAGTTTGTCAGGAAAATATACCCCAAATCATTATACCACTGGTAGCCTTAACCATTGATGCAAGACATGATGGATCCATGCTCATGTTGTTTATGCCAAATTCTGACGCAGCCATCTGAATGTTACAGCAGAAATTGAGACTCATCAGACCAGGCAATGTTTTCCAATCTTCTGTTGTTCAATCTCGTTAAGCCCATGCTAATTGTAGCTTCAGTGTTCTGTTTTTAGATGACAGGGGTGACACCCGGTCTGGTCTTCTGCTCCTGTAGCCCATCTGCTTCAAGGTTCGATGTGTTCTGAGACCGTTCTTTGGTATACTTCGGTTGTAGCAAGATGTTATTTGATACTGAGGGGCTTTTCTATCAGCTCGAAACCTGTCTGGCCATTCACTTTTGTTGCCCAGACAAAAGCTGCTCACTTGATATTTTCTCTTTTTCAGACCATTTTCTTGTGTGAGATTCTTGTCCATAAAAATCCCAGTACATCAGCAATGTTGGCAATACGCCTGCAAGCCCATCTGCCATCAACAACCGTGCCACATCAAAAGTCTTAAATCACCTTTCTTCTTGGCTATGTCTACATAACTAAATGCATTGATTTGCTGCAATGTGATTGGCTCATTAGATATTTGCATTATTTATTTATATTTGTGTGGTGGCCAATGAGTGTATATAGTGAAAAAAATGCAAATATTGACCATCCATATTTGGTGGTGAAGTTTCTTTATTTAGTTTTGTATTGGAACCATGAGGCTAAAGAAACATTAGCTTTGCAGTTAGAAAGAAAGAAAGAAAGAAAGAATTATATTATTATTATTATTATTATTATTATTATTATTATTATTATTATTATTATTTATCATAATAAATTCTTCTTACTCAGTACAAAAAATGATAACATTTCTAAACTAATCAGTTTTGGTCTAATGATCAAGTTAAGATGGTTCTCTGTAAGGAAACAACATATGCTAATAGGTCAACTGTAGATAGAGTACAAACATCTGGACCTACAGTAGTTATCTGTTTTTACTATGTGACCACTGCAAGGAAGGAAAAAATGGTCACAAAGCAGAAAAATGATTTATTTATTTATTTATTTATTTATTTATTGTAGTTCAGGTGTCAAGATGATGAATTAAGTGTCAGAAAATCCCAATGTGGCATATTTCAGATTTTCATAACATAAGCTGGATCAATGAAAAAATTGCTCAATGTAAAAAATTTAAAAGTAAATGTAAAGTAAAAAAACAACATAATAGGTAAATAAATAAGAATAAGTAAAATAAAAACTATGGGACCATTCATAGGATAATATTATAGAATAATGACTAGGAAATGTGCAAACAATTAATGGACTATGAAATACTATGAAATCAAGCATTGAATTAATAATATAAAGATTTTTTAATGACCTGAAAGCAGAGAGGGAATATAATAAAATTAAAGGAAAACAAGACACAATTATGTTTCACATTTCATCAATTTATTCATTACGCCACACTAGTTTAGAACTACCATTCATTACAACCATGGTATAGCATATTAAGCTATACTGTACTGTATGTTGACATTATGTACTGAAGTGACTCAATTCAGATTTTCACCATGATGTGACACAGATCAGATTTATTTATTTTCTTATGTGGTCCTAGATTTTTATATATATATATATATATATATATATATATATCCTCTACAGATTTTCTAAGTTTGCCCACTTACAAAGAAATGAAGGGTCTATAATTTTT
>JAOVVB010000010.1:1843726-1856314 GCA_028570985.1 Heterobranchus longifilis
TATATTGTATATTTCTGTCTTCTATAGATATATTATTCTTATCCTAGCTAAATTTATTTTCTATTGTATTTCTTTTTATTCATATTTATTTCCTATTAATAATCTTTTATTATTAAGGTCACGGGCGGTCGTATAAGCATTTCACTGCATATCGTACTGTGTACGACTGTGTACACAGTACGATACAATTACAATTACTGACCACAAATACAATTAGAATTTTAATTTGATAGTTTCAGGCTGCTTTTAATCATCTTGGGCTGGAAAGATGTAACTACAATTTGTCTAATGTAGGGAAACAGAGTATGTAAATAAATAGTTGAGCTAAGGGATGAGTTCTAGTCCTGATGCTACTGATTGTGTGTTTTATAATCAGAGGGCATATTATATTAGACTATATAATATAGCCTATATATAATATAGGAGGTTGGAACGGTTCAATATTAGAACTAATAAATCCTGTAAGTGTGCTTTATAAAACACATTTTATAAGTATATAAAGATAAGCTAAAGGCAATTATCAACATCAATATAAATGATAAATAACACATTCTATAGTGCTACAGTAGCACCACATTCTATAAATTATATAAAAGGAAACATATACATTATACAACCTTATACAATTACAGTACATATAATATATTGCATTATATACTGTATGTATATGGCTATACCAATTCCCCTTCTTCAACAGGAGGTTCAACAGCAGGGATGGCAGTCTTGCTAATGCTTTGAGTCTCAAACTGAGGGCAGGCGGCCTGCGCGTTCCCGTCTTTATCCCTCTTCCCCTTCAGCCAATAAGTCTCGATCTCCACATTACCCTGCAGGAGAAGTGAGATTCTTAATGCTTGTAAACAGAAAATGTTTTTGGTCAATGTCAAATGCCATGTGCTAGAGATGCCTGCGGACTTGTACTGCTACAGTAACTGTGATGTTTTTGAAGTAACAGGCTTTTTCAATAATGGAGAATTAGATCACTTTAATGATTCAAGCATTTTCTGGGAGAGAGGAGCAAAACTGCAGAAAATGTTTTTATTTGCACATTTATACACATTTGTGTTAGAAAATCTAATCAATGGCATTGTTTTTCGGATTATCTCTGAAGTGTAATAACATGCTGGAATCTGTCTTTAATTAGATGATCGTTAAAGATTTATACAGATGTAATGAGGCAGACAGTGAACTCACATTGCACAACTGCAAAAAAAATGTGATGGATGATGTGGTGTACAATACTCTGGGTCTAATATGGTGTCCTTAATTTCACTAAATCATCCAGTCAGCCATCATCTACTGTACATCTATCTCCTCCTTTGCAGCTAGGAGATAGGAGATTATTGCATATTTTGGATGCCTGCAGCATTGTATTACAATCTAGAAATAAATGAAAATCAGGAAACACCATGGAATGGACCATAAAAGGTGTGTCCAAACTTTTGGCTGGTCAGAGACTTCATCATCTCTTCACTATGTGACACACAGGCTCATTACAGTTTGCATAACATGCAAGCCAATGATGCCATTTCACACCACTTGGACACTAGCAAGGGGAATTATGTTAAAATCCTGTTTGTTGACTACATTTCAGCTTTTAATACTATAATTCCCTCCACACTCACCACTAAGCTGGGGGACTTTGGACTCCAGCTTTGTGCCAGTAGATCTCCAATTTCCTGACTGATGGACCACAGGCAGTGCGGTTGGACAGAAATGTCTCAGCCTCCCTCACACTGAGATTCTGGAGCCCCCTCCACAATCACTTGAGCCACTACCATCATCAAGTTTGCTGATGGCACCATGGTGGTGGTGGGCCTGATCTCTGACAACAACAAGAAGTCCTATTTGGAGGAAATTTAAAATCTGGAGCACTAGTGCCAGAAGAACAACCACATCCTGGACGTCAGCAAGACAAAGGAGTTGATGGTTGACTTTGACACAAAGGAAGAGAGGAACTACCAGGCCTTTGTCTGGAATCCCAAGCGGAGAGAGTGGACAGCTTCCAGTACCTTTGTGTTTACATTATGCAGGACCTGTTATGGTCCTGCCACATCAACACCATGGTGAGAGAGCATGAGTGTGAGGGTGGTGTAATCAGCTGAGCGCACCATCCACACTGTGCTCCCTGACCTGCACTTAATCTATAGCAAGTGGTTCTGGACCAACGCCTGCGGAAGATCGTGAAGGACCTTAGCCACCCCAACAATGGACTGTTTTCTCTCTATTATATTTGTGATTTGGAGACTCAACCAGAAGATCACATAGGACATAGGACGCACTGGGCTTGCTTTGTTTCCTGCATGCCTGGTTACTCACCACATTGCTCATTTGCACATTTGCACATGACACAAAAGTTGCACATTGCTGGCTCTTATCTACACATAAATGAGGACTAACTTTGCATTTTATATCACCTCACTTCATACTCATACTTTCACTTATACTACTGCTGTCGTACCTACACGCCATATCTTTTCCTTTTTGTATGCTTTTGTATTGCACATTGCATATCATTTTTTTACATTTTATACACATATATACAGTATTCTCTTTTTTTTTTGATAACTCTAAATCTGTATATTTGTAGATTTTATATTTTACATTCTTTGCTTCGTGAAATTTTTCTCCTCTGTTATTGGAGGAAAATATACCCACTGTATCTTTTTATCTTCTTATTGATTCTCATCTTTCCCTTTTTAGGCCATGAACATTTGTTTAAGCGTTTCACTGCATGTAATACTGTGTACAGTTGCATACGTGATAAGTAAAATTTGAATTTGAAATTAGACTGGTTGTGTATATCCATGTTTCTGATTCAGTTCTTTTATATAAGTAAATTGAATCATGTTTCCTGGGGAAATGTTAGTTAGCTGAACTTGTTCACCTTAATTGTTATTGTTCCACGTCTCTCAAAGATAAAGTGACTGCCCTTCAGGTGCTCATAAGTGGCACTGCTGAGCTGGATGTGCATCTCCTATAATACACACACACACACACACACACACACATACAATAATCCAACAAACTAATCAAATAACGTTTGCTTGCTGCAACAAAGATGTCCAAAGATTATTGAATTAATTCAATTACTGAAAAATATAGAGTTCCATTTCAGACATTTCCTAAAAGCATCATTAATGTATAACTTGGGTATATCCATAGCTTGTTAATCAGTAACCCTGTCTGCTTAGAATATGACTATACAATCTTAAAACATATAATGAAATGTAATCTCTATTAGATCTCTTTTATTTCTACAACATTTACACCCTCTATATGTCTCTGTGCACCTTTCCATTGCTTTCCATGGCAGACGCCGTGTGGACCGTATCTCCATGAAGACCATAACGAGGCATTTTGTGACCTACGACGCCAGCGACAACCATTCCAGAGTGGATGCCTGAAAGAAGAGTCCATGTGCTGAAGTTCAGTGATCAGCTGCATTACGCGGTGTTGGTTACAGTTCAGTGTCTGAACTTTAAAGATTAAAGCACTCTCTTGTTCTATTTTGAATTAACATTATCTGTTGAGGTGATTGATGACTGATGTTGCCTTCAGTAATATATAGGGACTACAAGCGTTGCGATCACAGTTCATTTTGATTCATATCATTGAATTATTCATAGGTTTGACAGCTATCAGTGTTTGTAGCACTTCTGGGTATTAGCACTCATGACTGTGTGTTTAATCACGAGAGATTGGGTTAGTGTAACATATATTAATAACATTGTTAGTGTACCGTAATAGACATGTTAAAAGGGGTGTGTATTTAGACCTAGCCCGCTCTGTTACGCCTACATCTGGCTTAAGTGCATGATTGGCTTTTTTGCTAGAACTTTGCAGCACACGTAAGTGTAACAGGGGAGCTAGGAGAGACAGGAGAATAGACCAAATTACCTTTAGTAATATATGTAATAAATTGGTTACCTGTCTGGGCCTGTCTAATTAGCCCATTAAATTACGGAAAAACTGGAAACAAAACAAAAAACTGAGGGACAGTGGTGGCTCAGAGGGCTAAAGCACTGAGTTACTGACCGGAAGATCGGCGGTTCAATCCCCAGCTCCACCAGGTTGCCACTGTTGGGCCCTTGAGCAAGGCCCTTAACCCTATCTGCTCCAGGTGCGCTGTATCATAGCTGACCCTACACTCTGACCCCAGTTACGCTGGGATATGCGAAGAAGGAATGTCACTGTGCTGTAATGTATATGTGACAAATAAAGACTTGACTTATCATGGCAAGGCCAACCTGGTAATAGGCACAATTAAAATGTTAACTCTGAGAATTACACTCACATGTTTTCTCTTGACATGATAAGACCACCTTAATACTGCTCACTGAGTAAGTGGCAAGCTCCTCTTAAATCTATCCAGGGACAGGTGAGAATGATTGAAATAATTAGTTGTCACGCTGCACATTGCTCCCTCTGCTGGCCAAAGTTGACCTAGCAGCCCATCCAGTTCAAGGCCTGATCATTACAGTATTACTATCTGAGCTTTTATTCTGCCTGATTTATAATTTTGCCTTATATTATACCCAGCATCCAGCCGCCGAACACACAGTATATCTGCAGATCAATCCCTGCTATCTGACATCACCCTGATCAAAAATGAGGATGGGTTCCCCCGTTGAGACTGGTTCCTCTCAAGGTTCCTTCCTATTGTCATCTCAGGGAGTTCTTCATTTCCACCTTGGCCCTCGGCTTGCTCATCAGGTACCATCTGATAATTATGATTTATACATATTTCCTCACACTTTTCAAACTCATTTCCCTTTTTTTTTTCAAAACAGGGGAAACTTGGTGGTGCTGGGGTTGGAACCTGGGACCTTCTAAAATGCCATCCAACACCTTATCCACTGTGCTCACCTGCACCATAAAACTCTCCAGACTACAAAAAACAGTGTTGTTCTATAATTTTACCCACTAAATATTATCCTAGTCATTTAGAAATTGCCAAAACATGAGACCGGGCATCTTATAGGAGCTTCTTTAAGTTATGAGGGCTAGCTAATGAATTTAGTACTTCATCATCCCTGAAACCTAAAGATATAACACTGTTTATTGGACACTGCTGCTGTTTGAACGAATCACTGTCAAAATAACTCAATACACTTTGATATAATGAAAATCACATTGTAATGCTATTTGAAGCTGGCTCTAATTCTTTGTGAATATGTTTCAACACAACATCATAGAATCACGGAAAGATCAGGAGACCACACACCCACTCGGATCTGAATGTTGTTTCCATTAGATGGGTCTTTAAGGTGGTCAATGGAGCGCACCATGTCCAATGCCATGTCACAGATGTTATGGGCGTGGTACTTAGTCTTCTCTGGAGCTCCTGCTACGACCATATAGGCATCTCCAATTGTTTCAACCTGGAACACGCAAACATACAGCCAGAAGGTTGTGGATATCGCTAATAAACTAAAATAAGCCTACCACCTTAAATGCTCACCTTAAAGACTCTGTGTTTTTCGCTGAGTGTGTCGAACAGTGTGTACATGGTGTTGAGCATGGACACCACTTGCATGGGAGTGATGTGGCTGCAGATGCGCGTGAAGCCCACCACATCACTGAAAAGGATTGTCACATCTGGGAACACCTGGGACACACATGCACATTCACACACAGCACAGATTAATTAGGACTGTGATGTAATGGAACTTCAAATATCCAGGGATGAAAAAGGGATTTTAGTTAATAAACACTGTTGTAAAAATGTTAAAGATGTTAATGAACAAAAAAGTTTATTTACAAATAGAATTCTTTGACTTCTTGAATTCTTTAGTGAGAATTCTACCTCCAGTAATTTATAAGATATACAGTAGTTAGGACTATATACCTATATCAGCAGCCAGTTGCTACATCTGAGGTATGCCGACGAGCATCTCTGAATGAACAAAATTGGTCAATATAAGATTGGAATCAAGTTTGACACTGACAAGTCCCAAATTCAGATCAGGTCAGGATTTGGTGTAAATAACTTGAAAGCATGGATCCATCCTGTCTTGTATCAGCAGTTCAGAATGGTAGTGGTGGTGTAATGGTATGTGGGATGTTTTCTTAGCACACATTGGGCCACTTAGTACCTGAGCATTGTTCATTGTTTTGTTCTTTCCAACCCTTTATGACCACAGTGTACCCATTTTCTGATGGCTATTTCCATTAGCATAATGCACCACCTCATAAAGCTAACATCATCTCAAACTGGTTTCTTGAACATGACTATGACTTGACTTTGGACGTGCAGCTGACAAATCTGCATTAACCGTGTGATGCTATCATGTCAATATGAAGCAAAATCTCATGGAGAAGTTCTAAAGGTGAAATGGGGTCCAACCCAGTACTAGCAAGCTGTACCTAATCACAGTACCTAATGGCTATAGAGTGTGTATACACGGACACATTATGATCACAAACATTTGGACTTTCCCAATCTGTGGTCGCAACCCACAATGTTGGAAGTCTTTATACACTTCACTGGAACTAAGAAACCAAAACCTGTTCAAGCATAACAATGTGCATAAAGTAAGCTCTGTAAAGATATAGTGAGTGGAAATTGAGCATCCTGAACACATTTGAGATCAACTGGAACACCAAGAGCATGCCAGTCCTCCTCACACAGCATCAGCGTCTGACCTCCCTAATGCTCTCGTAGCTGAATGAACACATTTCCCCACAGCCAAACTCTTAAACCTTTCCAGAAGAGTGGAGGATATAATAATTGAATTGAGATAATGAACAAGCACAGTGGCTTACATGTCTGCAAATTTTTGACCACATATTGTAAAATACAAAATAACCTCTCTGTAGAAATTAATTTACATATAAAATACCCCAGTTCTTCTGTGAGTATTTGTAGCCAAACATTTTCTCTAAATGTCCCTATATATAAATTACGATCACTGTTCCTGACCTGACTATGAGACAGTACCAGGGCGGTAAGCGGGTTTTTTTCTGACCTCACACGTGTTCACTGCAGGCTCTCCCTTACGCAGTCTCTTAGCCACAGGTTTGGGAATCATCCTGTACAGCAGGTCGTCTGTTTTCTTCATCTCGTAATCCAACATCTTCATGCTCTCCTCCAGCTTGCTTGATTTTTTCTGCTCCTGTACAGGGAGAAAATAATGGAACAAACTTGACTATATAAATTTGGAAATTGGTTGTTTATTTAACAACCTCAGCAGCAACCTCATTTTGTCTGTTCCAACCACTCAGCATCAGCATCATTAGTATACTAATTATCAGCCTGATCATCTGCACCTGTTTCTTACTGGGT
This sequence comes from Heterobranchus longifilis, assembly GCA_028570985.1. Lineage (NCBI taxonomy): Eukaryota > Metazoa > Chordata > Actinopteri > Siluriformes > Clariidae > Heterobranchus > Heterobranchus longifilis. The sequence goes on from JAOVVB010000010.1 coordinate 1,851,012, forward strand.
CATGCGTTAAGTTGATGGTTTTTATGCTTGAATGATTCATAGGTCACTGTGACAAACATTCAAATCTGCTGAAACTGGTCAGGTACAGGGGCTGGACTAAAATGAGAGCCCAAATCTTGCCAAACATGCGAGTTAAGAAAGTCCTTCAGGAAGTCTGGAGAACTGTTCCTGTTCATGCATTGTGTTTGTACACAGGCTTTTAGACGAACACTTACTGAAAACTACAATAAGCTTTACGCATGGTTGCTTCTCTGTGCAAGTACTTACACACAGTTTCAGGTACCTGTATGAGAGCTCGTTTCAGCTCTTCGGATTGCTGGGTTCCTGCCAGCACCAGGTCTCTGCTGGAGTCATGCATGCTGAGGTCATTAATGTAGAGCCCGGTCTTAAACATAGCACTCAGGCTCTCCATTCTACAGAGTGCACAGACACAAACATGTGCACATATAAAATCTGCTGTATGCATTACTTCCTCTAACAGCTTAGTGGTAAAAAATATATTCATATATTAATTATAATATTAATGATATTATAAAATTATTATATGACTAAGGCGACTAATTAACTAAATTTTTCTTCAGTTTCATTGTGAATTGTGACCTATTGAATGTCACTATATCTGAATTATAATTTTTTTAAAAAATTGCCTAAATTATGTTTTCAAACTACCATGATGCACTTCACATTATTCATTCAGTCTTCCATTCACCCATCTTCTCTACAGCTTATCCTGTGTACAGGGTTGCGGGGGTCCTGGAGTCTATCCTAGGTGGAGTACACCCTGAACAGGGCGCCGATCCATCGCAGGGCAAACACACACACACACACACTACGGCAATTTGGGGAATGTTAATTATGAATGTCATAAGCATGTCTTTGGACTGTGGGAGGAAACCAGAGAACCCGGATGAAACCCGTCCAGTGCAAAAGGCCAAATGCTAACCACTATGCCATAATTCTGCCTCACTTCACATTAATATAATAAAAGAAAGTAAACTTTACATATACAGTATGAGATGTGAACACATGATGTGCGTGGAGAAACTGTTGTTTTTGCTTTGTCCACTTCTGTCAGCTACAGTATATCCTGTTGTCCAAATGGTATTTCTGAACTTTGTTAGAACCTTACGGGACCACAGACATATATGCAGCTTTATTTTATATGGTGCATACCTGTATAATAACAAGTTGCTGTCATTAACTGTCAATAGTGAAACTGAAACTAGAGGAGAAAAATTGGAGCTAAGAAAAAAAAAGGGTCATGTTGAGCGTACATCAAATGGAGGTATAGTTTTGCAAACTCATACAAATTTCACACAAATTTCACATATTTGTGCTTTTTTACCATGCTTACCAACTTAATTAATATGACTACTGGTGATTAAGGAATATGATCTTTAGTGATTAGTTAATATGAACAGTCATGGTCAATGAATATGAGCATTAGTCATTTAAAAATAAAATCACTCATTTCTTCTTTGTCTTTCGGCTAATCCCTTTCAGGGGTCGCCACAGCGAATCATCTGCCTCCATCTCACACCAACTAACTTCATGTCCTCTCTCATTACATCCATAAATCTCCTCTTTGGTCTACCTCTAGACCTCCTGCCTGGCAGTTTCAACCTCAGCATCCTTCTACCGATATATTTATAATCTCTCCTCTGAACATGTCCAAACCACCTCAATCTGGCCTCTCTGACTTTATCTCCAAAACATCTAACATCAGTATACCTCAGCTGTAACTAGATGTTATTTGAGTTAGTGTCGCCTTTCTATCAGATCAGACCAGTCTGGCCATTATCCTCTGCCCTCGAGCATCAACAAGGCATTTTTCACCCAGAGGACTGCTGCTCACTGGGCATTTTCTCTTTTTTCAGACCATACTCTTGGTTGTGTGTGAAAATCCCTGTAGATCAACAGTTGGGGAAATACCCAGACCAGCCAATGCCACAACTTTCTTCCCCTTTCTGATGCTCGGTTTGAATTTCTGCAGATCGTCTTGATCATGTCTACATGGCTAGGTGCATTGAGTTGAAGCCATGTGATTGGCTGATTAGATATTTGAGTTAACAAGCAGTTGAACAGGTGGACCTAATGAAGTGGCGAGTGAGTGCATATAAGCGTATTATGACAAGTGTCATAGCATTACATAAGTAATTATTCTTAAGTCATCCCTGCCATAAAGACTGTAGGAACAGTTGTTCATAGCAATATCTAAAAGAAATTCAGGTGTCATGGGGGGGTTATGTAGATGTCATGGTGACATCTTTAAAAATATCTATAAATAAATCTTTTAAAATGCCAGTGGATTTATGCGATTTGGCATGAAAGGGTTAGGTAGATGTGATGTAGCGTTATGGATGCATCTTTAAAATGCTTGTTTGTTTGTGTAAGCTATCAGGAAGTTGTCATGTACATGCCATGACCTGTAATGTAGCTTTATTATGTAACTTTATGTGAAACAATCTTTAAACAAACACTTAAAATGTTTAAAGGTATTCGCTGGGTGTCATGAAGGGTTTCTGTAGATGTCATGATGTAATATGCCTTTAAAATGCCTTTAAGGTTTATGTGAGTTGACATAAAGCAATTATGTAGATTAACTCCTAACCTTAAACTTAACTTTAAACCCTCACGGTCTTCAAATTCTCATAAACTCCTATCGCTGTGGAGACGTTGATTCCTCGCAAGGTGCTAAAACATGCCCACCAATGCGCACAAACACAAACACAGTCTGATACAAATGTAATCGTAAACAGCCATTCATTAGGCTGCTCTGTTCACAATTACAGCATCTGCATATTTGATTATTCTAGACAAATGAACGCGCACGCACATACAGTACACACACTTTCCTCCTCATACACCCCTAATCACAGACTAATCACTCAAGGTTTCGATGCGCTAATTACAATGTGAAGGCACAGTGCAGCGATGCAAATTAGAAGATGGGAGGCGAAAAACAAAATGAGATGTTGCACTAATAATATAGTCATAGTATACGAGTTCCCGACATGAATATCCTCCTCGGGGCGGGGCACATGGGCAGTTATAGTACTGTTTTATAGCTAATAGCCATCAATTTATTATAGTTTTTAGGTCCCTGGATTTTTTATCACCAGCGCCAATGTGGTATCAAGTTATTATTTAAACAGTGCATAAAGGTAACACATTAGCATGCGCGAGTTTGAGTTGCCTATATGCCTTTAAATTAGTGTTTTGGAGTTTGACATGTTGTACAGCAAATGTTCAGCCAGTACTTAACTTTCAATACTCGTTAAGAGTCAAGGTCAATAAGAATGATCTGATTGCATGCTAGACAATGAGAACAGTACTTAGCTTAAGTTTACTTTAGTTTAAACATGGTTACGCTATTAATGTATTGGTATTTCCTGTTTCGTTGACTTGCTATTACTACACACAGCATTTTATTTAGAAATTAATACGTGACATGATTATATCAGATATTAATGTGCATAATCTCATACAACACCTCCCTGTACTGTATATACAAATATTGCAATCAATTCATTTGAAGCGCAGTACAGCGACAAGACTCTTAGCCGAAGTATAACATTTGGGTGGTTTAAATGTTTTAAAGAAGACCATAAGTCTTACGCAGGGGATTATATAGAGAAATAAAGGTAGTGTTCTGTTATTCTGAACATTCAACACCTTGATATAATAAAACTGCATAAGGGAACTGATGAATTTTGGAGGGATGGAGAGTGCTTTTAAGTCTAGTTTTCTACCAGTTTGGTTCTTTTCCAATTTCCACCCACGAGCTTGACAGCTAGGAATTAGGGAGGGTGAAGACTGGCACACGGTTCCTTCAAGATACATGAAGTCAGACACCTTCTCTTTTCGACCTGCTGTTCATGCCACTTCAAAGTGCAGATGAAGACGTTCTGATAAAAGTGCCATCTACCAATTTTCCTCTTTTGAAAACTTATAACTTTTAAACTTAATTAATACATTTTTTTTTTTAATTAAGTTACAGAATTTATGGCTTATGTATCTATCAGCGGAACAGCTGGACATATCTTTACCCAAAATCCAACTGGGAAAAAGGAAAAGACTCAGATCATCCTTTTTTTTTTTACTTTTGTCTACTTAGCCATTTTGTCCCATCTGTAGCAGCACGAGAAGTCCTAAAGGTCTCAGGATCGCAATCTATGCGCTCATAGCCTCCCACGCCTTCCTGTACTAGTGGCTTGTGGGAACCTTGAGGCTGTTTAGACCCCAGAGTCCTGTGTAATCTATCCATCTGTGAGTTTCTGATCGCATCCCCTGGCTCAATATGCTCAGCACGCAAAAAGCTTGATTTATGCATCACTCACATCTGTGATCCCAGGTTGTATTTTTTAAAAGGTGGATGCATTCTGTTCATGAATACAGTTAGGAATTAAGAGCAGACTCTTGCTTATCGAAGTTGAAAATGTGTTTATTCGCCGGATATAAAACTACTGTGGGAGTTTGTGCTGCAAGGTTGTTGTTTTTTTTCGGCAACATACTGTAAGTAATTTAATATTCAAGAAAGCCCCACATTAAGATGCTCCTATTATAAACCCGGCTATAAGCGGGGTCACAGGATATTCTAATGGTGGTATGATCTACAACACTTGAGTATGGCGAACATCCAAATCCTAATATAATCTCTGCACTATGCGTCATCTGATTGAATCAGACCACACGATTTCACCTCAAGATACTTCACTAAGGCGGATATCAGAGCTGTCTGATCCTATATGATTCCTGAAAGGAAGCTAATCAGATACTGGTCTCGATCTCAGACACTCCACCCACTGGCCACAGAGCATCTGATACCTTGTGCACACTTTATTCTTTCTTTTTTTTTTTTTTTTGGCTGCAAGCCTCTGGCTTTTAAAAGTTGGAATCTGATTAGCTATTTTCTGCACTTGCATGTAGAATCACGTCTGTGTGCTGTAAAAAACTGACCCTTACAAACAAAGATCTCATCTTTATTTTAAGAAAATATTTGAAATGATTCTTAGTGATTAAACAGCATGTTCTTCAGTGTTACTGGTGTTGGTTTATTAGTTTAATTTGAAACACACCTCACTCATTTAACGAAGCCTTGATTTCCACCCACCAGGTATTCTGATCTGATCTGTATCATTTTAAAAGGGATGGAAATTAGCTGCTTTATTACATTTTTTATGGAATGTGTTTATGATGCTAATTTAATTACTCACTCATTGTGTTTATCAGTGCGCTACTGTTTATTCCACACACATTTATTCGGTATATACTGTATCACACAGTATATACAGAATAAATGT
>JAOVVB010000010.1:1897602-1908245 GCA_028570985.1 Heterobranchus longifilis
ACAGCTGGCCTGAGCATCAGTCAATGTGGCCAGAAAATTAAGTAGGCTGTTAATAGACATGTATTAGAGATGCAGTGTGTGAGGACAGTACACCACCTGCAGTACAGGCACACTGTCCCTGTCTCTCTCCCTGTCTCTCTCTGTCTTTCTGTCTCACTCTCTTTGTCTGTCTCTCTGTTTATCTCTGTGTTTCTGTCTGTCTCTCTCTCCATCCCTCTCTGTCTGTCTGTTTCTCTCTGTGTGTGTCGCGAGCGCCCGTCTGACCACGCGAGCGCTCGTGCACGCGCTCCTGCTGACTGTAAATCACGGTCCCGTGCGGTCTGTGTTTCTTTGTGCTCGTGTTCGCCTCAGAACTACACCAAACCGACCCGGAAGTGCACAGATGACCCAACTGCCCCCCCTGACTTTACCCTGTTAGTGCTACACTTATCATTTACGTGTCATCTATCCCGTTACCGGAGTTTATAGGAGGAACAATAGGAACAATAGGAGGAGAATCCCTCTCTCCCATCTGTAACCCGGACACACAGCAGAGCTGATACACACTACAGGCGGTAGATAAAACAGAGATGGGAAATAAATGCAGTATCGTTTGTATAATGAAAGTGTTACTGGAGTAGAAAAGTGTAATATTAACACTTGGTGTAACTGTGGAGCTAACGGTGAAAGCTAACGCGTCCAGAAACATAACGTTAACCTTCCTAAAATAAATGTATATATGAAAAGGCTGATAAATGAGTTTGAAGTGATGTTTGTGATTTACCTTTCCCGTTGTTTCCCGTCATGGTGTTGTTTTAGTCCGGGGTTTAAAGCCCACAGAGATGCCGAGGGGAAAGCGGCTCCACTCTCACCGTCCCCCGGGTTACACACTGCAGCTCGTGCGGGACAGCGGCCCACCTCCAGCTGTCAACGCACAGCACAGACTGGCAACCGCGCCAGCCAATCAGAGCGCGCTGTCCGAGTCCGTCTGATCCAATAGCACTGGGGCAGGGGGCGGGATTAATTTCATTCACACGGGGATCATTCTGTAGGTATTTAGTTCCAGAATAATTGGCACCATATCTATCTATCTATCTATCTATCCAGTCAGATCCATAAATATTGGCACCCTATCTATCTATCTATCCAGTCAGATCCATAAATATTGGCACTCTATCTATCTATCTATCTATCTATCTATCTATCCAGTCAGCTTCATAATTATTGGCACCATATCTATCTATCTATCTATTTATCTATCTATCTATCTATCTATCTATCTATCTATCTATCTATCTATCTATCTATCCAGTCAGCTTCATAATTATTGGCACTCTATCTATCTATCTATCTATCTATCTATTTATCCAGTCAGCTTCATAATTATTGGCACCCTATCTATCTATCTATCCAGCCAGCTTCATAATTATTGGCACTCTATCTATCTATCCAGCCAGCTTCATAATTATAGGCACCCTATCTATCTATCTATCTATCCAGTCAGCTTCATAATTATTGGCACCCTATCTATCTACATTTAGGCATTTGGCAGACACCCTTATCCAGAGCGATTTACATTTTCTTTTTTATCTTATTATACATCTGAGCAGTTGAGGGTTAAGGGGCCTTGCTAAAGGGTGGTCATGGGGTTTGAACCTGAGATCTTCCAAATTGGTAATTGGTAATCCAGTGCCTTAACCACTGAGCTATCTATTTATCAATCTATCTATCAGTCAGCTTCATAATTATTGGTACTTTATCTATCTATCTATCTATCTATCTATCTATCTATCTATCTATCTATCTATCTATCTAAGCAACTTTATAATTATTGCCACATCTAGAAGTATTAGCACCACATCTATCTACACTATCTACACTCACCAGCCACTTCATTGTGGGGTGGACCCCCTTTTGCTTTCAGAACCTCCTTAACTCTTGGTGGCATAGATTCAACAAGGTGCTGGAAACATTCCTTAGAGATTTTGGTCCATATTGACACGACAACAACATAGTTAGTTTTTTGCAGATTGTCCAGGATGTGAATCTCCTGTTCCACCACATACCAAATGTGCTTTGGACTGGATTGAGATCTGGTGACTCTGGTGATGTTCAAGGAACCAGTTTGTTCATGTTGGTATCATTTCTGGGCTCATTCTCCTCTGATCTCTGGCATCAACAAGGCATTTTAACCCAGACAACTGCTCTCACTGAATATTTCCTCTTTTTCAGACCATTCTCATTAGACCCTAGAGATGGTTGAGTATGTGACTCCCAGTAGATCAGCAGCTTCAAAAATACTCAGACCAGCATGTCTGACAACCATGGAATGATCAAAGTCACGCAAATCACCTTTCTTCCCCATTCTGATGCTCGGTTTGAACTTCAGCAGATCATCTTGACCATCTCTACATGGCTAAATGCAATGAGTTACTGCCATGGGATTGGCTGATTAGAGATTTGTGTTAACATGCAATTGAACAGGTGTGAACCTAATAAAATAGCCGATGAGCGTATTTACAGAAATATTGGCACTATATCAATCTAACCATTGAATTGCTGGTGATTATCTGCTTTCTGCCAAACCACCTCACTAAGTTTTGGCACCCATCTATCTATATATTTTTTTATATATATTTTGAATTATTGGCATTCATGCATGCGGGAGTTTATCTATCTATCTATCTATCTATCTATCTATCTATCTATGTATCTATCTATCGACCTATCTATTTATCTAAAAGTGATCTCCACAGGTAATTATAAAACCCCATCCACTGGCAGAAACCACAACGTACAATCCAACTGTTTGACACATTTATTGAAAGATGAACATCATTTTTTTTGCAATCGAGCAAAGCAAATGAAGAGAAAAAGAAAAACATAAAGGTTTAAGTAACAATATTGTATTAAACCTTCATATTTCTTAAACTGCTGCACAGCCACAACTACATCAGAATCACAGCATTGGCGTAAAGACGTATCTGTGGTTATGCAATTGTTAGTTCATTTAACACACACACACACACACACACACTAAAACACACACACACAAACCCAAATTGTCTGATTGGCATCTCAGTGTCAGAGCTTTCCTGTTACATTCGCTGTATATAACAACACCAAGACATGTTTATAAACCATAAGGAAACAAAAAGCGAGGAAATATAAATGAAAAACACCAACATGGTTTGGATCATCTCAGTCGAGCCCAAAAGTATGAATCATCATCAGTAACGTGGCTCTTCTGCTTTCACTGATGCTGTTTATGTGGGGCTACGATCCAACAGTTTACACTCACACCGCCCAAAAAACACACACACACACACACACACACAAAAGAAATAGACATGCTGATTACATCCCTGCACGGCTGCCCAGAAAATGAGCAACAAATAAAAATTAACAGTGACTCAAGAAAAGTAAGCGGAGTTATATGCAGCTTTTTTACTGTTTTCAAGAGTAAAGAGGCAGAGAAGGAGGCTGAACATCTGTATGTGACTTATCTGGCCTGATATGACTCTCGCTTTCTCTCTCACACTCACACATACATACATACACACACACTCACACACACAACAGCTGTCCAAATAAAGCAAAGATTTCCATGCAACCCAACAAAGCATGGTCCATCATATCCATCTTTCCTGCACAACTGTATTCCCCAAAATGACAAAAATATACACGCCCTACCCTGTAAGAGGAAATATTTGGCCATGACAAGAAAGGTAAAGAAAGACTGGATATTCCTAGAAGAAAAAAAAAATCACTCATAAACATACTTTTTTTTGCAAACGCGTCTGTGTATGCATGTTACGTAAACCTGACACAATATATTATATTAACAGAACTGGTAAAAACAGAACTGGTAATGTGAAGATGACGATGTCATATTTAGAGGAGCAGTCTGTCATATCCAGAGCCCCCTGCTGTTAGTAGGGTGAACTGCACTTGCAATAAAAACGCAACTGATGGACTTAATGACATGTGAGTTGCCTTTTAAGGGGAAGAATTGGGCGGAGCTGAGGCGTACTGGTTTAGAGTTAATCTCAGGAACAGAAAAATAAAACAGTATAATAATAATAATAATATAAAATAATAATAATGTTTCTTCTCCTCTGTCATATTATTATGATTATTATTACTATTATTATTATTATTATTATTCATTTTATTAAAGGTGTCAGGGCTAGGCAATACTTATTTGGAGCTAATTTCATGGCTAGAACAATGAAAACACAATCTGTAAAAAAATTCTCACTCACTCATTTTCTATACCTCTTTATCCTGTATTCAGGGTCGCGGGAACCTGGAGGCTTAGGGCACAAGGCGGGGTACACCCTGGACAGGGTGCCAATCCATCGCACACACTCACACACCCATTCACATACTACGGGCAATTTTGGGAACACCAATTAGCCTAACCTGCATATCTTTGGACTGTGGGTGGAAACCGGAGTACCCGGAGGAAACCCACCAAGCACGGGGAGAACATGCAAACTCCATGCACACAGAGCAGGAATCGAGCCTAGCCGGGAATCGAATCCAGACCCTGGAGGTGCAAGGTGACGGTGCTAACCACTACACCACCGTCCGCCATGCAAGCATGATTTAAGACGTTATTTACACACTTGGTCCAAGTGTGTAGTTTGTGGCCTATCGAGAGCAAAAAATAGTGACTTCGCGATGGATAGTATGGTACGATTTTAAACAACTTTTTGTCATGGTAAAGTTCTGACACTGAAGACTCAGAAATCTCATATTATGAAACTCCTTCTGACCAATCAGAATTGAGCATTCAGCTATGCCATGGCGTAACATGCTGTAATTTACCATACCGTGCTGTCCAGTGGAAAAATACTAGTAGGAGCTGCTGTTGTACATAACCAGATTGATATTTTGATTACATGGATACCATACAGTATATGCTTGCATGTTATGTTTTTCTTCAGTCTGAAGCATCTGCTTAAAATAGTTTCATGTGCCTATTGATAGTGGCGTACGTGGCCTTCCAGTATGTGTGCCACTGCTATATTAGTGAATACAATTCATTTCACAGTAGTATTAATCTCATTCACAGAGGTTGTTACCACTGATAAACCAGCAAAAGATGTGAACATTCTGGAGTAATCCTAATATTTTATAAAACATATGTCAAGTTAAAAAAAATCCTACTTGTCAGAGTGAGTAAAAAAAAAGAAATTGTGCTATAGTACACTTGTCTATTCACAGAATAGCATACTGCTCCAGTTCAAGCAGGAGAACTACTCTGGCATCCAGAACAAGAGTAGGAAACCCAATACTGGACCTGAGTGGCTTACCGTGGGGAATTAAATCCACTGTCCACAGTCACACTGCTGGAGTCCATGCTGTCCAGACGTGTGGAGTGGGCCGACTTCTGGCTGTTGCTGCTCTCGCCCTCTTTGGGACTGAGAAAGGTTAGGTTCTTTTCAAACTTTCGCTGGAGGTCTCGTTCCTTCTCCCGCTCCAGAAGCCACTTCATTGTCCCACCGCCTTCCAGCACTTTTTCCTCCACTTTGTTTTTATGGCTGGTGTCCTCAGACTCATCATCTGATACGTTGTAGTAGTCAAAGGTGGTTTCCATGCACGAGGCCTGCTCTTGACCAGAGGATGATGGTACAGACAACGGGAGAGGAGCCTCAAAATGTTCCTGGTTCTCCAGCACCTCCATGGACTTTGTATGTGGAGATTTGTGCATTGTACCTGGCCTGGAGAAACTGCTTTCCACATAGTCCACAGGTTTAAACAAAGTATCTTGGCTGTAAACCTCTGCTATTTTGTCCAAGTCACCTGAGTCAGGGTTGTGTTGGTGCATCAAGCGTCCATTATTCAAAGGCTCTGGCATCTGGTTAGGCACAGATAATGTTATACTGTTCTGGCCCATTGTGGACTCATCATTATACTCTACAGGGTGAGGTGAGGTCAGAATCTGGGCTGTATGTTCAGTAGGAATTCCTTTCCAAACACTATCTGTAAAATCATGGTTGGACTTTACCAGAGAAGAAGGAGCAGAGTACGACACCTCATTCGCTGCAGTATGCTGGAAATAGTCATCCACAGGTGTTTTTAGGGTGCAAGCCTTAAGGTCAGTAAAGGCTGTTAAACAGTCTTTGCTTTTACTCTTCTCCAGCGTTCTACAGTGCATGGCATCCTCTGGGGCACCCCTCCCAACATCAGGCACACACATTTCAGAGTTCAACCTAGCAGCAGAGTGCATAGTACGAGAGTAGTGACTCTTCTGGGCAGATGCCCTCAAAGTCCCATCATCAGTGTAGTACCTATTCCGATCATCTGGGCTGCACTCAAAGTCGTCAATGGTGCCTAAGTATGGTCCTCCCAGAGGGCCCTTGGAATTGTCCATGGATCGTGACCTCTCTTTAGCCTTATCTGATCTTTCGTTCCGTGATTTCCTTTCCTGCGTGTGGCTATGGCTGCGATGGACTTTGGAATGTGACTGCGCCCGTGAGGGTTCTGGAAAGGGCATCTCTGTCCTTCTCTTGGCTAGCTCTCCTGACACGTCCCATTCTGGTGCTGTAGTGAAGTGTGACTCCACGATGTTTGGGTTGCTATGCACCAGGTACTTTCCCCTGTTTCTCTCCATGGACATCATGGTCTCTCTTGGAGAGCGCACCAGAGAGGAGCTGTAAAATCTGTAGTCCCGGTCATAGGATATATCCAGATTTGAACCTTCAGACCGCTCTCCTCTAGAAGCACGCGTTTTGCTGTGGGATCGCGAGGATTTGCCCTGTTGGACCTTCCGGTGACTACGACTGCGTTTGCTCCGAGTGCTCTGTTGAGCCGATGAGTTAGCTTTGCTTCTCTGAGCCTTCTCCTCCTCTAGCCGCTTCATCACGGCTGTATGCCGGGCCAGATTCTCAACTGTCAGGTCTGGGTTGATCCGACGGATAATCTCCATCTCCACATCTCGTGGGACAGTGCTAGGTGTCTCCTCATCCCTTAGAGGCCACTCTTCAGGAGGAAACTGGGCAGAGAATGTAGCAAGATGCTTCGACTTGTCTTTCTTGAAGCTTAGCCGGAAGAGCTTCAGGCCAAATTTCTTTGATTGCTTCTCGCTGCCCCCACCGCTACTGCTCCCATCCCTCTGCCTGCTGTTGCTACCTTCCGTCTTGAAGGCGAAGCTGAGTGCACTTTTGTTCTTCTCTATGGACTGTTGAGGTGGAGGAGACACTGGGTGTGGGGGTTCCTTATGTTCCTTGGACCTTCTCTGCAGCGTGGAGTTGTGCGCATTAGGCATCTCCTCCCGATAGCCATCACTGTAGGGGTCAGTATGGTTTTTATGGTGTGATCGTTCCCTGACACAGCCCGAAGCTGAGGGTGTCATGGTGCCAGAGGGAGGAGAGGAGCATGGCTGCATACTCCCAGGTATCCTCTCATCCAGATGATACCACTTGCTATTTGTGTGAATGAGTGAGGGTGTGATGAAGTATGTCTGTGGGGTAACAATAAAGTAGCCCTCTGGGGTTGGATAAATCTTGCGCTCTCGGACCAGCATATTAAGGGTATGCCTCAGGACCTCGAGGGTTGGAGTTGGAACTCCTGCAGGAAAAACAACAATCAGGTTAAAAGAGCTACTTCTAATAGTAACACAGACATTAATTAATATGGGTTATCATTATAATTATAAAAGCCATAATACAATAGCAAACTAGTCACAAGGAACAACCTTGTCACATTAGAAATTATACCTCTAAAAGCCATAAAGGAATTTTGATTAATGTACCAACAAGGTCTGTGATATTTGTCCATGACGTGTATAAATAAGAGAGAGAAAATAAAAGGGCTCCGTGTTTATGTTCCTTTGGAGGACTGATCATCTTAATATTTTGGTGATAACCAACACAAGATCTCAGTATAGATGGAATATTTCGAAGTAACATGTTATATTTTGCTCTACACCAACAATCAAAACACCAATTGGAGAAATGATATTCATCCTGTCAATGCCAAGTAGCTTTCAAGCTGGTGTGGTGTCTTATGGTGGTCACCTTACTGAGTAAGATGTTGGCGTTTTCTTGAATATGCCGCTAATCTGCGTAATTCCTAAGCCATAATTATCAGGGGATATAAAATCTGTTGTGATCCACTCATTATTATCACCATCTCATCTAGTGTTCCAATAAATGAGTGGATTTTGACACACCATGCAGACACAACACTGCCAGGTCTGCCCTCGCTGTCTGGTTCGTTCCTTTCAGAGCGTCACTTCACGCACATAGCGTCCTTGCCCTTACCCTCTGTTACATCATTGAGTCCTTAACGCCAGTCTGGCATGATGCAACATTTTCGACTAGAGAAATATGCATGAGGCAATTACAGCATTAAAGGTACAGATGCTGAAGAGGGGAGACACCAGGAAAATGTGGGTCTTTTTTAAATCCAAATAATACTGCAAAGGTGTTATATTGATGTAATCACTGTGAAAGTACATCAGTTTGAAAAGCATTCGATGAAACTTATATTTGAATTGTGTGGCTTTTTTTCTTTGTTGCCTCCCAACAGGCTCAAGACATATATACCATTTCAATACTCTTGAAAGACACAGTCAATTCCATGGCCTGGAAATATACTTGAAGCAAAAGATGAAAGCACCAATCCTACTGGTGTGGGTAGGATCATCACAACGAACTAAAAGTATGTGACTACAATCTTTTGAAAATGGACCCAATAGGCAGCTTAAATGCTTTCTAGTAAAAGTAGACTCACAAAGCCAGAAGAATTGCTCGCAAAGCCATGTTGAAGGTCGCCACTTGAACCAGCTCTGAACCGCCAGTAGAACCAGACATGAACTAGCACCCCTGGTAAAAAAGGGGTAAGGGTGCACCGGGAGCAAATAAGGTTAAGGGCTTGCCTAATGATCCAACAGTGGCAGCTTGGTAGTGGTGGTGCTTCAGTAAAACAACCTTCTAATCAGTACCCCAGAGCCTATAACCACTGAGCCATCACTACCCTTAAGCTCAATTGATATTCCAATTCTACTTATCACAGGGCTCTGAATATGTTTATCTACAAACATTTAAACCACCCAGCCTGACTTCAAATTCTTTAGTATTAAAGCACCCAGGCTAATGCTTAAGAAGGCATATGTAAACATGGTACCACACTAAACATATGTAAAAATTTAACCTTTCTTGTTGTTATAATCTAAGGTATAGCAGTCACTTAGCACACATTTCACCCCATTTATTTTACCTCTCACACACTGTGTCCAATGCTTGTGTTCGTGCTCTATAAATTTGAGTAATGCACCTCACATGGTTTGCGGCATTTCGGTGCTGTAATTTTTCAACTGTCAGGGACTAGCAGTGTTGTGGAACAAAATGGGAGTAAATCAGATACACTCTTTTGTTTTAAATAGTCTTGTATCACATCCAGTGACTATTTCTCATCCAATCGTTGGTTTGCAGCTAAAGAAAAATAGGCTTCCATGATCATGGCGACTGAAATAAAACTTTACACGTGGTCTTTTAAGGAAGGAATCGTTTAACATATTTGATATATAAATTCAAAATATGCTTTGAGATCAGTACATAAGGAGAGATTGACGTTAAGTAGTGGCCTTTAAAAAAAAAATAATAATAAAATTCCTTTTTTTAGGACAGGGATTTTCATGGTCTTCCTTAAAGGTCCCATATTTTACTATATCTTTAACAAGTTAGCAAAAGTCACAGAGCTCCCCCAAAGTGTCTGTTAAATCTCCAGCTGAAATAATATACCATTTCAGTGTCTGTAAGTGAGCAACTGCCAAGCCCTGCACCTCCAGCGAACAGCAGAGGTGAGCAACAAGCTGGGGGAGAGGCTCTTCTTATATGAGGTCATAATAGCAGGAAATTAAATTAGCCTGTTTAAGCTCTGGCCAATATAAAAATTTAAAAAGGACCAAAAAAAAAACAAACAAAAAAAAAAGAATACACATGCTTGAGAAAGTCTAAATATGACTGAAGGTTTTTTTTTTTTTTCCTCGCATAATAGGTTCACTTTATGTTTTTGTCTCTTGGGGTTTTTCTTTTCCTCGGGGTCACTATATCAGATCATTTAATCCGTGAATAACTGGCACCCATTTCTCCAGGCTTGGGACTGGCACAGATGATGCCCTGCATCTCCAGTGGTTATATAATACATATGGGCATAGGGTTGAGGGCCTTGTCCAAGGGCCCAGCTCATCTGGATGTGGATGAGCTCAAACCCTCTAATCAGCAATCTGAAGCATCAACCTCCCAATAGGTTCCCTTATGACAGTTCTCTAACTTTTGCATCATACAGCCATTTATTTCATGCAATTAAGCAAATTGAAAAGAGATATCATTGAACTTAATGTAATGTATAGTAGAACCTGGGAAGAATGTGGCGAGATGCTCGACGAGTGTCTCCTGTGTGACGGTCTTGCGTGCGGAGTTCATGGCCGAGATGGCCAGGCACAGGATGTCCCCCAGCGGGATAAACTGGGACTGACTGATAGGAGACATGCTGATTGGAGAAACATCACCTGTAGGACAAAAGGAAAAAGGTTAGATGGTTTATCAGGAATGTCTGCATGAAGATGCATTGATCGCATGAGGAATATACTGTGTAATACACAGACGAATTATTAAAATATCCTCTTTTGTGGTAATATAAAAAGAAAA
>JAOVVB010000010.1:1915907-1929286 GCA_028570985.1 Heterobranchus longifilis
GGGGACAGAGGAACAGCTGCAGAGGGCATTCAAATATTTGCAGATGCCTTTTTAATGATCACTTATCCGTGAATACTGTGAATTCTTCGTCAACAAGCTCTCCTGAGACACCTTTAACCTTTCAATGAAGGAACCCTCCACATACACACAACTTAAAAGGGGAAAAGCTTGCTACTGAAAGCCTGAACTGAAGAAAATGCAGTGTGAGAAGGAAGGGAAAGGGGGAAGACCTCGACAGACAGGTTTTCCTGTTGAGCACTCGCAGCTGTGCTTCAGCCGTGCCTGAATTCGCTCCTGAAGCCTCCGCCATTCAGTGGCACGAGAGGAGACGCTCACACGGCAGTAAACAATCCTGTTCAGCCAGGCTCCTTTGTCCACGCATCCCCAACTCAACCCCACCCCCTTTGCTTTTTGTGATTCTGACGACACGGCTCCTGATTCCTCCTCCCGGACGTGCCCTGGAGCACTACAACACAGAGTGGTGGTGGTGGTGGTGTGCTAGAGCAAGAAAACAAAGAGGTTTCTCTACCTTGCTGTTTCCTCGGTAGCTTCAGCTCCTAATCCACACACGGTCTTCCTGCTCCTTCTCAACCTCGAGTGAACATTATGTTAGCCAGGGCTCTTTACCCAGCATGCTTCACTCCACACAAAGGCAGAGGAGGTGTGACCAATCACATTGTGACTGAACTCATCCCCTCCTCCTCCTGCTTGATCACTCACTCCTGCAGAATTGCCCACTGACACCTAAGCTAGTGGGTGGGGCTTCACCGCAAGGTTGTTATGGCAACGTTTCCAATGAGCCTGTCTTCTTCTTGGTTCACATCTCAGTCTGCTTCATTTACTTCCTGTTTTGCTAATCTCTCTTGCTTATTTCCAGGACCATTTATTTATAAAATCACAATTCCGGGGTGTTAAATGATATGAAAAATAAAAATTATAAATGTAATATACATTTTAATATAAATATAAAGATCTTTTATATAAATATAAAAATGTAAATCTGTCTTGTCTCTGCTAGCCGGCTAGTTAGGTTTTTTAGTTAGCTAGTTAGTGTTGTTAATTTATGTTGTATCTTGGAGGAATGTTGTTTCGTTTGACTGTGTACTAAACTGTATATGGTTGAAATGACAATAAAACCCTACTTGACTTAATATTCAGTGATTGATGCACTATATTATTACCCAGAGTGCACTGCAAATTGTCAAATATGGATTTAGGAGCGAGCTGGAATCAGTTTTATTCCATGTTTCAATATTTGTAGCTTCAGAAAATAATGAAAAACGTGAGAGTTTTTTTTTTTGTCTGAGTAAAATTCTGTAAAATACACTAGACAAAAGTATTTAACCAAACCTGTTAATTATTGAATTGCGGTGCTTCAATCAGGTCCGTTATCCCCAGTGAAGGGCAATCTTAATGCTTCAGCATACCAAGAAATCTTGGACAATGCTACGCTTCCAACTTTGTGGCAACAGTTTTGGGAAAGCCCTTCTCTATTCCAACATGACTGCGCCCCAGTGCCCCAGTGCTACAAACCATATGTTTGGACTGTGGAGGAAAACTAAAGTACCCTGGAGGAAATCTACTATAAAGACATGGTTTGTTGGCCATTTTGGATTTCTGTGAATAAAAGACGCCCAGGTGAAGTTCTTGTGGATCCTGGTTTGCCTACATAATTTAAAAGAGCTGGCAGTTAGTAGGATTGTTTTCATGGACCATGATATTCCACTAACAATCTGAATAATAGTGAAATCAGAATAAAAACGCATCATATGAACACCGCATTCGGGTCAATCTGACCAATCGGAATGAATTTCTAATGAGAATTAGAGGGATGGTGTAAACCTTCCATAGTGTGTAAATATTAGCCATGTAAACACATTTTTTATATATGTTTGCATAGGCAGTACTGTGGGTTCGAGATCCACCCTGGGTCTAGGTGCATGGAGTTTTCATGTTCTCCCTATGCTTGATGCATGTTCTTTCCTATCCACTGTCCAAAGACATTCCGATTAGTCTAATGACAGTCCCGAATTGCCAGTAGCATGTAAGTGAGTGTGTGTGTGTGTGTGTGTGTGCGTGTGTGTGTGTGTGTGTGTGTGTGTATGCACTGCCATGAACTTATGACTTAATATCATCACCAAGAAGAGAGCTTAAAACTGAAAAGCAGACAAGGCAACAGGTGAACTACAATCATATCAAGCAAATGGCTGTTCCCATAGTGACAGTGATCAGTGATTAAATATTAATACTTATGAAACTCGGTCAGGTTATAGAGTATATACCAGCTCCAATTTGGCTCTCCCTGTTCTCTCAAATCATATAACTAGCCAATAGAGTGCTGTATGAGGAGTAGTGATGGGAATCACCAGGGACGACCTGATATATTATCACCATACCCAAGAGCCGATTGGATTTGTATTGGGATTCTTCTACCACACAGGATTCCCTAATTCATCTTCTATACCGCTTATCCTGTACAGCGTCGCAGGGAGCCTGGGTCTATCCCAAGGGCACAAGGTGTTGCCAATCCATCATAGAGCACATATGCACACACTACGACCAATTTGGGAACACCAATTAACCTAATCTGCATGTCTTTGGACTGTAACCGAAGAAAAACCCCAAGCACAGGGAGAACATGTAAACCCTATGAACAGTGACCCCGAGGCGGGAATCGAACCCTTGACCCTAGAGCTGTGAGGCCACAGTGCTAACCACTAGTCCACTTCCACACGTAACTGAATCGATTATTTTCCCATGTACTCGAGAACAGGACGTTGTTAATGTATGTTCAAAAATCAAGGTGGAATGTCAAAAATTTTAAGGTGGAATCTTGCAAGAAAGTCAGCAACACCGATTGAAAGAGATTGTAGTAAAGCCGTTAAGGTGACAATAGCATGTGAGAGGTGAAGGAGGTGGAGGAGTGAGGGAGAGGGGGTGATGAATGCGAATGGGGGAAGGGCAAATCTTCTAAAGGGAGGCTAAGTGATTCAAAAGGTCTTCTGGCTCATTCAGATGTCCTCTGAGGATATGAGCCTCACCACACACACACACACACACACACACACAGTCTTCCTATGACTTGTCCCATGTTCCCACGCCTGACTGCCCCCAAAAAAGGAGTAGGTCCAATAACCAGGAAGCTTAAATTACAAGACAGGACAGTTTCTTAATGACAATACTACAGTCGCCGTGTTCATTACTGTAATTAACTTCAAACACAAATAGGCTGATTAGAGTTTGCTGACGCTAAACAGAAACATGCTAATAATGTTGATATATGAAATGCCTGTCGTGATTTACGATTCCTGGACTGTGTAATCTAAAATAGTAAATCTCGCATCCGTTTTCTTTTTTTTTTCCAGCTACAAAAATGCAGCTTACTGTAAATGAGTCATAATTTTAAACAAGAGGCAGGACCATCTGTACGCAACGCAAAGAAATATAATGAAGCTAAAGCATCTCTTGGGAGAGCTTACCACGCTTTCTTAAAGCCAGACGAGAAAGGTTAACCATCAATTTTCCAAATTCAAACTGTTTAAATGGCACTATAAGGACCGAGCGGTGGGCCCCCAATCCATCATGGATGACAGAGCGTTACAGCGGGGAAATCCTCGGCACGCTGAGCGTATTCCCTCGACCGTGAGTGAGCATGCGCTCTTCCTGCGCTCCCTGCACTTCAGGTCGTTACCTCCTGATGTGTGAAAACACAGAGCAGGTGCTGCTTCAACAAATCACCAGCCGGAGGGAGCGGCTGTAGGCCAGCACACGCCTGCGTGATCACAACCTCCCTCTGGAGTTCATCCGAGTGCTGAGCTTTAACAAACCTCAGAGCTGGGGGCACGGTGCCGGAAGGGTTAGGGATTAGCCTGAGTTCGGGCTTCTTTAAGAAACAAAAAGAGAGAGAGAACAAACTGATTGAAAAGTCATGGGAAAGACCCGATCATTTGTGCTCGACCGACTATTACCAACTTTATCTGATTTGAGATGCAGGAAATAGTCATCAAATGCTAACCAAGTGTGCAATTATTACAGTATACAGCAATATCACAAGTCCATCTCTGTATTATGATTAATGCGGTACAAAGATCTCCCTAGTTCATGCCAGATTGCCTAGTTACCAGCTCCCTAGTTATCTTCTAAATCAGACCATGGCATATATTACATTCTGATTACTAATTACACCAGAGCACTGCTGAGTTCATAAATCTGATCAGAGATTAAGTGCCGGTTCGCTTTCTATACAAGGACAACATCTAACTGTAATTCGAATCACACATTTATGCACTATATGCATGCACTCTAATCCACTATCGTTTCTAAAGTAACGCCTCACAGGGACTTTTACAGAAGACGGTCTACATTGTTCATGTCTAATGACAAACAGACATTTAAAAGTAAAAAGAAAAATGTGCCGTAGTTGCAATGGTTCCGTGTTCTTGAAGGATGTGATTATTTATCTTTCTTTACATTTTCTATCAAGTTTTAAGGACGGAGAGGATTGTGCTTTGGTGGTTCTCGGTGGACTGGATTTTTGTCTCATGTTCAACAGAGAGAAAAAGAGAAAGAGAATGTTTTTTAACTCATATAATCCAAGTGAAAGAAGAAAAACCTGTTTAACGCGAATTCAGCAACATTAAATGCAACCACGAATGGATAAAAATGATGGTGCGTCACTCTTTAATTAAAAAAAAACTGGTTAGTGTTGGCAAATCGCTCGGGTAAAAGAGCATGCCAGGATGTGCCGTAACTAATTCTATGCTATATTAATGTAACAACAGGAGCTGAAGGACAAATGTGCAGCCATGTAAAGGCCATCTGTACCAGGCTGAATAAACACAACGCTGAAGAAACAACAAAAGTCTTATACCGTCATCAAATCGATCTTGACTTCAACTATATTTATTGTTTACAGCCTGTTGAGCAAAATCAGAGAAAGTTGCCAAAGTATATTTAATTTATTATTATTACATAAAAGTTGTCTATGATACAATACAATCAAATATCTAATCCACCAATCAAATGAGAGTGACTCAATGCACTAAGGCATGGATACATGGTCAAGACGATCTACTGAAGTTCAAACTGAGCATCAGAATGGGAAAAGAAATGTGATTTAAGTGAATCTGAACATGGCACAATTGTAGGTGCCAGACGGGCTGGTCCGAGTATTTCTGAATCTGTTGACGTGGGATTTTCACATATAACCATCTCTAGTGGCTTATCCAGCAGGATAACGAGCCACATGTCACAAAGCTTAAATCATCTCAAACTGGTTTCTTCAACATGACAATGAGTTCGCTGCAATCAAATGGTCTCCAAAGTCACCAGATCTCAATCCAATAGAGCACCTCTGAGATGTGCTAGAACAGGAAATATGGATCATGGACGTGCAGCCGACAAATCTGCAGCAACTATCTGACGCTATATGTCCATATGGACCAAAATCTCTAAAGAATGCTTCCAGCACCTGGTTGAATCTATGCCACTTAGAATTAAAGCAGTTCTGAAGGCAAAAGGCCATCCAACTTCAGCACTAGCAATGTGTACCTAATGAAGTGGCCGGTGTGCATAGTTTTTCAGATAGTTTTGAAGGGGATCTTTGACAAACTCAGAATATACTGAAATAAGTTTCATGGCGGGACTGTAAAACTGTCTCAGCTTTTAAATTTCCCTTATGGATGGAGCCTTTCAGGACACCCCGTGTTATACACTTAATGAACAGAACTTACGTTTAATAATAATAACCAATGCAGCCACAATTATCATAAAACTTCCAGTTTTGTGTCTTTTTATTGGACAGCGTGTTCAGTTTATCCACGATTAGTCTAGCTGGAGCATATTTTGGCTCTCGGCATTTCTCTTTCGGCCGCTCGAGTTTTTAAAGCAAAGTAGACAGCACTTCAGAGAAAAACACACTTCAGGTCATAGCAGCTCCATTCTAATAACAACTCTTAAACATGTCCATTAAATTTCATGATGCACTATGAACCAAAAGAACAAACTATTCTAAAGTAACCACATTACTTGCATTGAATCCCCGAGTGAGGTTTCAGCTTAACGCACTTTCATCTGGTTCTGCTTTATCATTCAAATCAGCTCACTGTGCAGACACGCTATGGAAACCCAGACGCAAACAAATATTACCAAGCAGTAACATGATCTCAGGCACTACTTTTTTAAAGTAGTAGCATGAAAAAAAAAAAAAAACACCAAAACAGAATGTATTGGAGATTACTTCCTACCTGTAACATGATGAATGTGTCATGAGAGAAAACAAGAGAAAAGGGCGTGAGATAGGAAATTGCCTGGCTATGAAGTAGGACGGGACACAAAGTGTAGAGAGCAATGCCAGCTATTCTCCAAGCAACACTAAAACGCATAACCTTGAACACACCATCAGACACTTCTAAACAGCAGCACACACACTTTAACATTCAAATTAGCTTAAATGCTTCGATCAAAGAAAAACAAGCATTTTCTCACAAACTCATCCTCACTGATACTGCAAGGTTAATATGAGTGGTGTTCAAGTCAAAGCGGGACTTTTGATTGTGCAGAATAACAGAACATGGGTATGAGAGTAAAAACTTCCTATATTTCTCTATATAATCCCCTGCTACACTAATGCGTTTAATAATAATAATAATAATAATAATAATAATAATAATACAAGCATGCTATATACTACTTTTACAATTGTTCTACAAGATTATAATATACCAAGGGTGTTCAAGTCTAACCGGGACTCGGTGAAATTTCTCATGAATAAAGGGAAATTTCCGTTTTACTGAGTTTTATAAGTTCTTACATATATTATAATGCTATACAGATATTCAGCAATATTCGTAGTGCTTAGTTTTTGCATGATTTTGTCGCCAAGGTGGAAATTATCACCATGTACACTCCTCTGAGCTAGGTCAACAATGTAGCATGGATTTCTCCCAGAACTGAAATACTTTTGGTCTGTCAGAGCAAGCTGTTTTTCTTCAAGTGTGAAATACGAGAATTATTCAGGTTACCCCCTATACCACCTATTACACGTTAAAGGAAAGTCTTCCCATTTAGCAAAGAAATTAATCACACTAAACAGTGCACTCATGACATTGCTTATTATGTGACCTCACTAATAGCTAATTCTGCAACATTGCTAATTATTAATCCTCTGGCATTGTTAATTCCTTGATATGCCAATTTTGCAACATTGCCAATTCCACACTATTGCTGCATTTTTTTTTTTATCTATGGTATTCATAATTATGTGACAAAGCGAATTTTTATTTCTGTAACATTGCCAATTGTTAATTCTAACTGATAATTGCTAGTTAATGCTAAAAAGCTAATGCCTTGATATGTTAATTCTGCAACACTGGTAATTCAGTGCCATTGCTAATTGTTAATTCTGTGACCTTTCCAGTTCTGCATTATTAATAATTGTTAATTTTGTGTTATTCTGTAACATTGCTCATTTTTAATTCTGCAAACGCTAATTACTAATAGTAATGCTAATTGGTATTGCTAATTTTCTGACAGGATAAAGCGGAATAGAAGATGAGTGAGTGAGTAATTTTCTGACAATGCTAATTCCTTAATATGCTAACTGTGACATTGCTAACTTTGCGACACTGCTAATTCTTTGATGTTGCTAATTTTAGAATTCTGTGGTAATGCTAATTCCTTTATATGCTAATTTAACAGGTTAATATTTTATTCCCTTACACAGTTAATTCTGTGAAACTCATTTTTCTATTCTGGAATACTGCTAATTCTTTGATATGCTAACGGCTCTCGCGCATTGAGACGCAATCACTCATCTTCACACAGTCGCACACCACACTTTCAATTTCTCACGCTTTCATTACAGTTGTCAATGGAAGACGTGAGCAAAATCACCGAGCTCCGCTCTCTCACACACGCAGGTATATTGCAGTCGGAGCGCACTGAAACGATGCTCCGCCACTTTTTTCTCTCTGAGTGCAGAGAAATAATATTCACACAATCCAGTTGAAATTAACACACTTTAACAGCTGCGTGAGGCATCAATCACACGCAAGCGAATGGATCATAACTGGAACGGTCAAATAGGGCTGAACAGTGAGTGAGGAGAGTGAAATGTTATCCAAAGAGGGAAATACATGTCATTATTTATAGTTACATTAAAATATTTGCATCACATTTAATTATGTAGGGCTTTTTATATTCATAAGAACACTCAAAGACTAACAAATGTGATTAAAAGAGGAACAGGGAGAGAGAGAGAGATTCACAAAAAAGATTACTTTTGTTCTCCCCTTCTTTTGTATCAATAACGATCCTTATTCAACTGTACTCATAAGAAGAACATCATACGAACAGTCAAACATGGTGGTTTTAGTGTGATGGTCAGGACCTGGTTGACTTGCCATAACTGATGCAACCATGACTTCTGTGCTCCACCAGAAAATCTTGAAGAAGAATGTCCTGCCATCAGTTTGTGACCTTAAGCTCAAGCACACTTATTATGCAGTGCAGCAGGATAACAATCCGAAACACACCAGCAAGTCCACCTCTGAATGGCTCAAAACAAAAAAAGCAAACAAACAAAAAAAAGTCCTGACTTAAATCTGATTCAGATCTTTAAACAGGGCGTTTATGCTTGAAAATCCTCCAGGGTGGCTGAATTAAAATAATTCTGCAATTCCTCACAGCGATGTGAAAGACTCATTGACAGTTATCGCAAATGCTTGATTCCAGTTGTTGCTGCCAAAGAAGGCACAATCAGTTATTAGGTTTAGGGGCAATTACTTTTTCACATAGTAGGCCAGGTAGGTATGAACAGCTTTTTCCCCTTAATAAATGAAAGCATCGTTTTTGTATTTACTCGGGTTATCTTTGTGTAATATTAAAATTTGATTGATGATCTGAATTATTTAAGTGCAAATATGCGGGAAAACAAAACACACACAGGAAGGGGGCAAATACTTGTGACATTGCTAATTCTGTATATTTTTTCAAAATACTATTTAAATATACTAATACTATGTAAATATACTACAGTGCTTCACTAATATGATACTGAATTGTGAAATACTAAAGTTGCATACACTAAAACCCTTATTAACCCTTGTGCAACACACTCATTACTTCATTTTGATAATTTTCTGCATGGTATGTACCGAAGCTAACAGGAGTTTTACATGGAAAATGAAGCTGAGCCTAGATTTATCCCAGCCGTGTCACTTATCGAGTGTGTTTAAAAGTGTTAAAGGGATAAAAATAGCCCAAATAACTCATCTGTACAGAGTGACTCGGTGTCCTGAGACAGTCATGATGATAAAATGTGGTTAAACTGGTGAATAAATGAATTACAAAAAAGTTATACAAGACTCATGTTGACGTTTCTGCTTTGTAGTCATACCAAGCCTGTGTGTACGTTTCTACACACTGAATAAGGTTAAATCAGTAAACCAAGGGGCAGCCATACGCTAACGAGTTCGTCTCGATCCCAGTGTGCCCTGCTCCGAATGCCCGAGAGCTGCAGTGTTAAACGGAGACGACACAAAGCAGTGTGTATGTGTGTGATGTCAGAGTACATAAGGCTGTGATTCACAAGGAGAGTATCTGTATCCATTCTAAACACAGCTCACGCTATTCATCATGCAACACAAAAGGAAGGAATTAAAGTACAACAGGCACCAAAGCACGGCAATCTCTGAAAATTGTGCAGGGTCGTTTGTTTAAAAAGCACTAACATACAGTAGATGTATATTTTAATATTGGCTAATGCGAGAAGGTATAAGCATGCGGGTAAGGGCTTCTGACCCTCCATTGAAGCACTTTGAGACAAAACAACGCGGCTAGAGGACAAACCCGGAATGTTTTTGGAACGTTTTTTCCAACAAAACCATTTTGTTCTCATTGTCCTTTCACAAAAGCAACCAGAAATACTTCCAGCATACCATCACGTTTGTTTTTTTTAACACACGGTAGAATGAAAAACCCTAATCTCGGTCAGCAAACACACCTGCAGCCAGATCAGCAATGCACACCAATGCATTTTTGTCAGATGCACCATAATATAAGTCAAAAGACAGTAAGACAGTAAGCAGTGCCAAATATGAAGCTTTAATAAAATTCCCACGAGTCATCCATCTCTATGTTACGATCGGGTCTCTATATAATAAATATAATAGAAATTTGACATTGGGACGTTTTCAATTTCAATACAATTAAAGTGATGCTTCAAAAATTCACAACAACTGGTGGATGAAACGTTTGATTGTCTCTGCAAAGAATTATTAGGCACTTAGTAAACTAGTGAAGTTGATGTGTTGGAAGCAGGAAAATGGGCAACTGCAAGGATCTGAGTAACTGAAGCACTGAATCGTGACAGCCAGATAACTTGGTCAGAGCATTTTTTTTTAAATGACAGGTCTTGTGTAGCGGTCCCAGTATGCAGTGGATAGAACCTATTCAAAGTGGTCCAAGCAAGGGCATCTGTGAGTCACGGGGGCCTTAGGCTCACTCAAACATTAGAAAGTGAAGACTGACCCATCTGGTCTGATTCCGCAAAAGAGCTCCTGTAGAACAAATTGCTTAAAAGTTTAATGCTGGCTCAGATAGAAATGTGTCAAAACACACATGGTGCATGGTGGTTTGTTGCGTACGTTGAGGCGTAGCTATAGACCAATCATAGTGCCCATGCTGACCCGTGTCCATCACCAAAATCATCTATAATGGACATGTGAGAATCAGAACTGGATGACTTGGTCTGATAAATCACGTTTTCATTTACATCACGTGGTTGCCTGGGTGCGTGTACGTTGCTTACCTGGGGAAGAGATGTCACCAGGACGCACTATGGGAAGAATGCAGGCTGGCGGAGGCAGTGTGATACTTTGGGCAATGCTCTGCTGGGAAACCTTGGGTCTTGCCTTTCATGCATCACCTACCTAAAACTGTTGCTGACCAAGTTCATTCATGGAAACAGTATTCCCTAATTCCCTTATGGTATTTAGCAGGATAATGCGCCCTGCCAAAATGGTGCATAAATGGTTCAAGAATGCAAAAATGGTGCAAGAATGGTTTGATGAACATGAAAGCGAGTTCAAGGTGTTGACTTGGCCTCCAAATCCTTCAGACCTCAAACCAAATCGAGTATCTGTGGGATGATGTGCTGGAAAAAAACAAGTCAGATCCATGAAGCCCCCACCTCACAGCTTACAGGACTTAAAGGATAAGCTGCTGATGGCTTGGTGCCAGAGACCACACACACACACAGACACACACACATCTTCAGAGGTCCAGAGGAGTTCAAGCCTCTATGTGTCTGGTCTGAACTGGTGGCACAAGGGGTCTTACACAATATTACAGAGGGGTGTTGTAATGTTTTGACTGACCGGGATATAAATATACTTTCTCTTTTTCTGTTTTACTTAGTTAAATCCATTCATTTTAACAATTATACAAGTTTTAACAGATTTTTATCAAAATTGCACATGTTTCTCTGAAAGTAGCCAATGAGTACACACAGTATGGTCATGTGGCATCATCTACTTCTCCAACCTCGAAATTCTCTCAGATTCTGGCAATAGGTTATAAATGCTTAAAATCTTTAAAGCAAAATGAACAGAAAGCGGTTTGAGCACCTTCCCTGTTTGTGCCAAGCCTGAAACAGAACAGCAAAAAAAAAAATACAGAGAGAAATCTAATTTAATTAAAGCATGAGAATATTTCATGCATGTGCAGTCGCTACACTTTGATATTCCTCCAAAAGCATAATGGGAGCCGAGCCAAAACGTAATTATCCTGTATAGCACAAAGAGGCTCTACTGAGCCTTTCAGGCTTCCCTACAAAATCTGCATACAATTTTTTTCATCCTGCAGAAAGTTCAAAGCCAACTACAACAAATATTCAAATCCCGAAAACGATTAAGAGGTTTGCAAATGAGTCATTATGTAAATCTCGAGCTTTACCGGTTCACAGAAGTTTCCCGTCGCTACAGGACCGCAACCTGTAATGAAACATTTTATAATAGAAGTGGGATGATGAACTGCAGGCCCTCACACAACACTGGTAACAAAATAAAAAAATAACCCGCCCATTAATCATGCCACATATGCATATAAAGTTATTAACCACATTCACAATATGCCATAACACCATGTCGTATTATGGAGAGCTCTCCACACTGTATACATAGCACTTAATGAATACTCAGCTATTAGTGGGGAAAAGAAAAAAAAAAGAATCCGAACCCAGACATAGAAATGCTGATGCTGGAAAGACCCTGAACTATCCGTCTGGGGGAAAAAAAGAAATACGACAATTTTTATTTGCATTAAAAGTTATTTTCTTTATGGTACTATTCTTTTCCCAGAAGATATGCTATTCATGAGCCAGGTTGCACTTAAACAAAGAAACAGTCATGGGATTAAAACCATGCCTGAGAGTTTCATCTCGGAGACGGCATGAACGCCAGAACATGTACGGCTAAGACAGGCCATGAAGCTGTCACCGAATGCATCAGTGTTTATAGAGAGATTCTGGAAAACCAGGAGAAGTATGGCAGATTGAAGGAGGGTCATAAAACCTTGACGGCAATACAATACATTTTTATTATGACTCGCTGTCGGCTGGAGGACGTGAAGATGGGTCATGGCAGGGAGACGCATTCTGGTGGTTTACTATCGTGAAGGGTGTGTTTACATTTATCCGTTTGGCAGAAGCTTTTATCTAAAAAGATTTACAACCGAGACATGCGATACAATCTGAGCATACAGATGGGGTTAAGAGTGTTTACTCAAGGGGCCAATAGAGGTTGTCTGGAAGCACAGCGATTTCAAATGGCCGTTGTTAGATGCGCTTTATAAATACGATTTTATTGAATTAAAAATTCCCAAACTCATGGTATTGGCAAGGAAGAGGAGATCGGAGATTTGGGTTTTTACTCTACAACAGTTAGTTCTGGTATTCCAAGAGAGTCTACTGTACAGTTTCTATATGCACATCGGATACATACTGTAGCACTTAATGAAAAATTAGCTATTAGAAAAGCAGAACAAAAAAAAAAGGGGGCTGTATCCGGGCATAAAATGCTATAGATGCTGGAAAGACCCTGAACAATCCGTCTTGGGAAAGAAAAAAATATGACAATTTTTATTTTTTGTGTTGGCCATAAAATTATACTTTGTAGTCTGAAACAGTTACTACAGTTGAGTTAGTGACATCATCAGCAGGCATAGTAAGCGATATATTTGAATTGAAGGTGAGATATTATGCAAAATTCACTCTTTTGTCATTTTCAGACATTTAGATGGTCTCCAGTCTGCATGAACACAAAATACCTGAGGAAAAAAACAAAACATTGATGTTTGTCAGTTTTCCATTCTTTCATTAG
>JAOVVB010000010.1:1951873-1967160 GCA_028570985.1 Heterobranchus longifilis
AAGAATAAAAAAACATCTAACTTAAGGCATGAACCAGTGATTAGTATACTGGTGATGCTGAATGCTGAGTGGTTGGAACAGGGGATTGTTACGAGATTGTTACGTAAACAATCAGTTTTTAAGTTGTATCTTTAAGCTCTTTGCAGCCTGTCACTGTAAAGTGTTTGTTCGCAACTATTCAATTCAATCTACATAATTTTATATAAATAAATGAGAGGTGGCCTTTGCACAGTACTGCAGCAGGAAACATTCTAATGGAAATAATTCAAACAAGAATTTGAGATCACTACCAGTCCCAGGTTCATCAACAAAATATCCATCATCTCAGTCTTCTAACTAGTGTCAAAGGATGGCAAAGGATAGACCATTGATAGTGACCATTAACATGGCACTATCAGGATTTTTTTCTACTTTTATGCCCAGCCACACATCACGCTGCTTGAACAATAACATCCAAGTTAATCCGACCAATTGGTATGATTCATGATTTCTGTGGTCAACCTTCAACCCTAAAATACCATATACAGGTAGTCCCTGACTTACGAACAAGTTCTATTCCACGAGCACGGTTGTAAGTCGGATTTGTTCTTAAGTCTGACAAAGTGAGATTTATACGACTTTGACACGAATAGACAATGTAAAGCATACCAATACATTTGAATCTCTGTCCTCTTTTCCCACACTGCAATCATGTGGCCAAAACCCGTAATACAAATGTAAAATCCTTTAAATCAAGAGCAGAATACCCGGATGCCATTTTGTCTTAGAGCTGCTCTTCACTGGTTCGGACTGTGAACTCTGTTTTGTTGAGTATTTTCCAAAAGTAGGATTATTCACTATCGTGACTAATCAGCCATTTTCTATCATCATGCTTCTGGATTGAAACCGGTGAGGCCGACTCATTTCTCCTGCACCCTGCCACACACACTCATTCACTTACACACTAAAAAATATTGCATATAATTGTAAATATTGGTATCTGGTGCACTGCAGTGTCTATTCTTTGTACAATACACATGAGCTACTTCTGTGAGGTAGAACCGCGGTCTGTATGTATCTGTGGAAATTCGTGAATTCGTAAGTCATGGACTGCATGTATTACTGTCACGAGAGCTACCAAGCATATTACTCGTTAAACTGGAAAACACAAGTTCAACACGAAGGTCAAATCTACAACAACAAAATGGTTGATATAACCATAGTTAAAGAACCTTGCACTGGGTTAAAAAATGCAATGGTTATTTGCACAGCCAATGAAGGCTTTTTATCCAAAATGGCCTTGAAACCTTGTGTCCTCTACTTTTCCTTGTGGGGGGTCCCAACAGGCTGGGATGGTCAACCCTGACTCGTCTACCGATTCCAGATTCCAGCTCCTCCTGGGGATCTCAAGCCAACTCTGAGATCATCATGCTGGGATACAGCTCTAGCAGAGTCGGCATGCCAGGGGGCACAAACATGAAAACCACCTTAGGTGTGACTGCTCAGTGTCTCCTAGTACGCCTTGGCTCTCACACTTACTATGAGAAGTCGTTGTATGTCCTGTTTTTGTGAGTTCATTCTTTAGGTCACTACACACAGATCAGGAACGATAAGTGAAAACCCGGACATGGTTTGAGCGTTAAAGTGACTGCTTCATCATCACACAAGTGTAAGTCCACTGACACAGGCCGTATCATCTGGCCTGAGCAGTCTCTCTCTCTCTCTGTCTTTTCTTTTTGGTCTTTTGTGACATTCAACTCTCAAATAACATACGACACTAATCCTAACAGCCACACTTCTGTGATTGAGCAGATTCATTCACCTGAATCTTTGTGTGTATATATACACAATACACGTGTGTATTTATGTATACATATAGTCTGAATGAAGGGTGACTCAGCATCAGGGAGATTACGTCTTAACCCCCGCTGAGAACTGGGTCATATTCACTGTTGGAGACTATTTATGGCACTACGCAGATGAGAGATTATTCACTAGTGCTGAGAGGATTACTCAGCGGATCCTTCTTTAAAAAAAAAAACTGAAGGTCTCCTATGTGGAATAAATACTATTTAGCTTGGCTCATGGTGCGTTAAAAGTTTTTGGACGAGGTATTTTTAGTTAAAGCCATAATTTCCACAGTGGGATTCGGTGGTTATTTCCGAAATGACTGAAACTAAAATAGTTTTGACATAGTTAGTTTCTCAACTGGTAAAATGTAGCAGAAAATAGATTGTTAAAAGCCAAAAACAAATATATCTCACATCGACCACAATCTGTGAGAAATTACTAGAGAAATTACGCCTGGTTAATGCCAGATCTTTTAACGCTTCTGTACAGCAGCGGTTTCAAATGTTCCCAGAACCACTCTTTGACAATTTGAGTCCTGGAACATGCCTTGTCCCATCAGGGAAGAAAAAAACTCCATAAATGTGATAACCTGGTCATTCAGTACATTCAGGTCGTCAGCTGACTTAATTTTATTGCCACGTAACATTGCGGCGTCTAGACCTGAGCAAATGAAGACCTGATCTGAACCCCAGATCATAACACTCCAGATCATAACACTCCAGAGTCTTCAGAGGCTTGTACAGTGGCACTATGCATGGTGCATGACACGCCCATCACTTTGGAGTAGGGTCAGTCTGGACTCATCAGACCACATGACCTTTATCCATTGCTCCAAAATCTAATGTTTATGGATTTTGGAGCAAATTCAAGCTTTTTTTTCCCCTGATTTTACAGATTTTACTGGCTACACAATTGTTTAGTC
Source organism: Heterobranchus longifilis (assembly GCA_028570985.1). Classification (NCBI taxonomy): domain Eukaryota; kingdom Metazoa; phylum Chordata; class Actinopteri; order Siluriformes; family Clariidae; genus Heterobranchus; species Heterobranchus longifilis. Next base: position 1,954,626 of record JAOVVB010000010.1, read on the forward strand.
CCAATCTTGTGAGTTCTCATCACATTGGGTGTGTATAAAAATGCTCTTACTTTCACTATTAAACTTAGCTCTGTTTTGTACTATTGATTTTTTTTTTTTTTACAATGCAACTTTACCCAGTGTTTGTCATCTCTATTCACAATTTTTTTCCAACCACATTTCTTCCACAAAGTTGATGGTTCAGCACTATCTCTCCAGGTTTTAATAATGTGTTGAACGGTTTTGATCCCAGTTCCAGTCATTTCAAATCTCCTTAGTTGATTACTTTGCTTGATGCAGCCCGATAATTTGACCTTTCCGAAATGGTGACTTTTTTGGCCAGGCACTATAAATCAAGCCTGTGCTTGACAGTCATTTAACATTATTCTTCACATACACTATATTGCCAAAAGTATTCACCCGCCTGCTCGATGCTTGACTGACTCGCCTGCAAGTACATGCATATGAACTTGAGTTGCATCCAATGCTTAATCCATAGGGTTTAATATGATGTTGGTCATGTTTGAACAGGAAGGGGCCGTCCCCAAACTGTTCCCACAAAGTTGGGAGCATGAAATTGTCCAAAATGTCTTGGCATGCTGAAGCATTAAAAGTTCCTTTCACTGGAAGTAAGGGGCCGAGCCCAACTCCTGAAAAACAACCCCACACCAGTTACAACATGACCAGTGAACAAAGCAAGGTCCGTAAAGACATGGATGAGCGAGTTCAGGATGGAAGAACTTGACTGGTCCTGACCTCAACCCGAGCGCAGGCCTTCTCATCCAACATCAGGATCTGACCTCACAAATGCATTCTGGAAGAATGGTCAAAAGTCCCCATAAACACACTCCTAAACCTTGTGGAAAGCCTTCACAGAGGAGTTGAAGCTGTTATAGGTGCAAAGGGGACGGGGCCATCATCATATTAAACCCTATGGATTAAGAATTGGACGTTACTCAAGTTCATATGCGTGTGAAGCGCAGGCGAGCGAATACTTTTGGCAATGTAGTGTATTTAAGGTTTTTCCCCCATGCACACATTGCTCAACCTGGAGTTTTTCATTTCCCAGTTACATTTAAGCACAAAACAGGATACTGCTTGTATAAAATGATGGAGAGGAGGGACAAGTAAACCCATTGGAAAATTATGAAAGACACGCCGACATCCCACCTTAAGGAGATAACTCTAACCTCTCGGGCTTTTTTAGCTGGAAGACGGTGTGAAAACCTTTTTACGCTCTTATCAGGTTTCAATTTCAGAAACCCCCATAACACATCCGACATCTTAATGAAATCGATTTGGCCTCCACATGCCCGGTGACAGTTATCCCCTATCAGTACGGATCCCTTCCCTGGGGGAGCTCTTTTAGCGTTATTAACTCAACATCGGCACTAGACAAGCGTACTAAACATGAAACGGTGCCGAATTAACATTCCTGTGGAGCTGCCCAACTGATTGTGAGCATGACATCATCTCGGTTAATTACACAATCGTCCGTGAGAGTTGGACGCTTAGCTGCAGGTTTGCTAGTGTTGTGTTCATGACCCTGATGCAGAAATTTAACCGTCATTTAAAATATACGAGCTTTGCTCAGGTCAAGACGTTTAGTGTGAAAGAAAAGACGGAATAGAATTTCATTCTTAAATTGACTGGTTGTTTATGTTGATCGTGATTTAATGATCAAGCAATCTGAACGGTGTGTATTATTTCGATCATGTTTATGTTATATTCCGGAAAACCGTAACAGTGAAAACAAAACAGTAAGAATGAAACATACCGGATATATAAATCACACAACATCTGGACATCGATACGAAAAAAAACATGCACTTAATGTAAGGCAGAAAAACCATCAGCTCTCTATCAAGATGAAGAAAAAGTGCTGGGGCGCCTGGACATGATCTGAATGGACAAAAAAAAAGAAACTCTTCTATCTTGTGCAACTCTGCCCTCTAGTGGAGGAAAAAAAAAAAAAGACATGGACAGCAAATACCCGAACATAAGACTTGCAAATGCAGCAGGGCAAAAGTTTAAAGCTCCAGGCTAAAGTTTGATGCCATGACTGTTTGTTACAGGAAATTATGATCTAGAAATAGAAAAATGACACCATTACACACAATTTCATTTAAAGCAACAGGAAACATTTCTGCACTTACATTATACAGTACAGTAATTATAATAATTTAGTTAATGGCTTATGTACTGTAGTACATTGTTTTTTCAAAATGCTCAGTCAACCAGAAAATAAATACAAGCAAATTGAAATATATGAAACTAATTAGAGTAAAAAATAGTTTAAATAATGAATTAAATATTGAACTGATTTATAACTAAGATAAGAAAAAATACATCCTTATAAATCCTAAGAAAAATTGCAGTTTTGCAGCATCACAGACTAAAACACACACACACAAGTACTGAGGAGGGAAAGAAAGGATACGATGAAATGAAACAAACCAAGTACACGAAAATACTCTTTATACATACACTTGTACAGGGAAGTAGTACGTCTAAAGAAGACATTTATGCAAATAGTAGCAAAATAAGGAAGGAAGTACATTAATAGATAGATAGATAGATAGATAGATAGATAGATAGGTTTTCTTTTACATTAGTGATTCAGTATTATAATAAAGAAAAAAAAACAAGGAAACAAAAACAGCAGCCAAGCAAATAACCTTAGGTTAAAAAAAGTTACTTATATTTATTTATTTGGCATATTATTATTATTATTATTATTATTATTATTTGTGAGCATGGATCTGTCCTATATCTCACTCACTAACTGTAGCCTATACCACCTGTGTACAGGGTTCATGTTCATGTATCCCAGGTGATTTTGGGCACGAGGCGGGGTACACCCTGGACAGGGTGCCAATCCATGGCACACACTCATTCACACACTACGGGCAAGTTGGGAACGCCAATTAGCCTAATCTGCATGTCTTTGGATTGTGGGAGGAAACCGGAGTACCCGGAGGAAACCCACCAAGCACGAGGAGAACATGCAACCTCCACACACACACAGACCCCGAGACGGGAATCGAACCAGAACCTTGTGCTGAACACTAAGCCATTATGAATATCTCATTATATATACACACACACACACACACACGCAGAGGGGGACCCAAACAAATGTATACACACTTCAACGTGGAAAAAACATACACCTCTTTTCTCACGGTCACATGATGGAGTAATGTACACATCATGACATCATGCATTTGCTCACCACGTGAGGTACTGATTGAGTAAGTGCATGTCTGCACCACTAGAGGGAGTGCTTCAGGATAATACAGGCTGCGGTGCTGTGAGCTGAGCCACAGTTCCCAGGAATGAGCTGTCCGTCTTAAGAGGATGAGATCAGAGGCGAATTCACCATGAATCACCGACAGGTCATGAAGGATCGATCACGCAACATTAACTCAGATAACCTCAGGGCTACACTGGCGTGTCACAGTGTAATATTGGACAAATGTTCACTATGAAAGATTTATGCAGCGCGAATAAAACAAAGAAAATATGCAGAAGCAAGTAAAGGGAGAACATTTAGAGCGTGAGGATCTGAGAAGGATTTGCTCAGCCTTACATGCTGCAGCTGTTTCGCCGGCTCGCTACACTTCACTGGTTCCCAACAGAACCATTATAGTTTGATCAGAGCTATTTAGAGCAGGACATTATGAGGGGAATATTAATACATTAATGTACATAGCCCCGCCCCTCCGAGCACACGGCATGAAGTGCTCTAGAAAGCTTTACCGTTCAACAGCATGAGGTCTGGTCGGTTTACCGAAACAGTAACGGCGAGCTTTGTGGAAGTGGATTGTAAGAAATCTTGTATTCGTGAAAAGAACGGCAGAGACCCGTCTCTTGAAACAAGTTATCAGTGAGCGTTTAGGAATCCTGGCTAGTAAGAATAGCTAAGCCAAGGTTAAATTACAGCTGGGTTGTCGAGGTTCATACAAACCTTATAAGTTAATGGATTTTTAATCATTTAAATTCTTAAAGATTGATTCAGACTATACAACAGCCTGTACTTTTGGTATGCTAATTAGGCCCAACTTCCCTTCCGTAGCATGAGATCACGTGACCTGAGACCTCATTATAATTATCTGTAAAAAAAACAACCATCAACCATCTTGACATAGAACCAACTCACTATTTTTTAAATGCAACCCATGTTTGTTTGGGTTCTGACCCAAATAGGGCTGAAGCGATTCCTTGAGTAACTCGAGTAATTCGATTACAAAAAATGATCGAGGGAAAAATCTTCTCCCTCGAAGCTTCTTTTAATTCATTTTAAAAGCTTGCGTTGTGTTTTTGCGCAGTTATTTGTTTGGCGTGACGCAACGCGCTTCCGGATGCAAGACGCCACTAAACACCAAAATGGAAGGGAGCGATAAAAATATCAGCGACCCAAAGAAGAGAACTTTTAGTTCTGAAAGTTAAGTTGCACAACTTGGTGTTTTTGTATAATTCTTTATTTTAACGTTTGCCTTAGGTTTTTTGATACTTAAAGTCATTTGAAATAGTTTTTGCATCTGAGAAAAGGCTTTAAAATAAGAATATATGTCATTGTAATGCACTTAATTCATCTCGGTTAACTTTAAGCTGTTCCTTGTATTGTGAATAATTACAATGTTTATTTTTGATAATATGCTGTGTGCATTTAAAAAATAAAAGTTTTTCTAAAAAGAAAAGCAATTAAACTTTGTTTCTCTTATATATTTTACATTGCTGTCTAAGCAAAGGTACATTTTATCCGATTACTCGATTAATCGGTTACATTTTTGGTAGAATACTCGATTACTAAAACATTCGATAGCTACAGCCGTAGACCCAAATTGTTGTAGTTTTTTTGACACCTTATCACATGACACTTGCTTTTGCATACTCATTAATATTCATTATTGCGTGTCAAAGATAGGCGTGTCCACAGGATCAGCCTTGCGATCAATAATTTAAATGTTTATTTATGTTATTTATGTTTATAATGTTTTTATACAGCACACTGTATTTGCTATGGCGACTTTTATTTCCCTTTAACACACATGTACATATACATTTTGAGAACAATGTATTGTGTCTGTGTTAATCTTTGATGATGATCGAATCGATCCAAGATCCATGCCAAAACGTAGCCGAGTATTTTTAAAAACGGAGATTTTCCGACTTACTTTTATAATTCTGTCCACAGGACCTACGTGTTATAAATCCGTATATTGAGATGAAAAGGAACAGGAGACTGGCACACGGACAATGACATCATCGGCGCACAAGGTGACGTTACAACAAGCCGAAATCTCAGTTCCCCAAAAACACCCAGCTCTGTGTGGACACGTCCTGAGAGTGTTCGGTTTATCTGCATGTGGGTCTGGACTATAAACAGTGGCGCTGTGAGGGCTGATGTGGCACACCTGAAACCTGCTCCTCAGCATTTATTCCTGTGATTTATATTTATATTCTCCGTGCGTGCGAGTGACTGCGGTAGAGACGAGTACAGAGCAAGCTGAAAACGAGGTGTTATTCATTGCTTTTGTCTGAGTTATGTGACACAACGAGGGACGCGAACACAACTAATAAGCTTAACCCACTTAAAAAGCAGGTCGCCCTTCCAAATTTACACCGCGGCGCCTCAGTATCGGGATTCTGAACAACACTCGAGTGTGCAAGCTCAGACATCAAGAGCAGGAAAGGAAAGCTGTTTCTCAAGCTTTTTCCTTATTAGATCTGATTTATCGGGGACTAACGAAGGAGTCTGAGCTTAACAAAGATCATGAAGGCACGAGCCGCTCCACCTGCTTTCCTTCACCGCGCAATAAACGAGCGTAACCGATGAGGCGTTGACGGTTAGATCATGCCTCAGATTCCTCTCCTGGAGACGAGGGACGGAGCGAGAGCAGGAGGAAGTGGTGAAAAGTCAGGAAGGGACATGTCCTTAAGTGTAGGTGTCGAGTTTGAGTCGATTCAACGAACAGGCTGAACGTCTTGTAATTGATGGTTTAGAAAGAAGGGTTTTATCTTTTCCTTTTTTTTGTGGCGTTCGTGTAAGATCAGCAGGAACAAAAAAAACGTGATGTGTAACTGGAGGAAGATTTATGTCCTGAGAACGAGGGAAGCATTTCTCTCTTTTTCTCATTTCTTCTGCTTTGACCTGGACACACACACACACACACACACACAAACTGAGAAACAGCACTGCTGCAAATATGCAGGAGAGGATCCCACACACACCTCAGGGTACAACTAGGACTGTGCTCTCTCTCTCTCTCTCACACACACACACACACACTTACACAAAAGCATGCAAAGTCACGTTTATGGCAGCTCGTGTTGCAGAGGCATGCCGGCCAGAATAATGGCCCATTTATTTCCAGCCTAATCCTCACTCAAGTAAAAATACTTTTGAGCTTGTAACACTTTTGTTGTTAGAGTTTTTCCTTTTTTTTCCCCCAATTAACTCATGCGTGGTAATCCTCCTTGTCATATATTGACTTTCCTTCTTCTTCTCTGTAATACGGTGAAGCCTTTACAATGTGACCACTTACTTACTAACCCCCCCCTCCCCCCTTCCCCCCCCTCCTGTCCTGTCTCACCATATCTGAAGATCCATCAGAGTCGGGTTCGAGGCCGAGCTTATCGTATGACACGTCCACACACAATGGAGCGTCTCGTAACGATCTGGCGTTAATTGTGTAAAATGAGGAACAAACAGGCCGAGGACGTTTCTGTCCATTAACGGAGCGAGGGAGACGTCCTCGTGGCTGCTCTTTTTTTTTTCCGCAAGACAAGTCAAACACAAAGACGCTGACACGGCTTTCCTTTCAGCTTTCGAGTGACGGGGAGAGGGGAAGGAAAGACGAGACGAGAAAGAACGTCGCCTGTAGTTAGAGAGCGCACTGAAACCTGCTGAGATTTTAACAAAGTGTGTGTGTGTGTGTGTGTGGTGGTTCTCCTGTGGCAGCTTGTGCTAATGCCATGGCTGATCTGAGACAATAACAGGAGATAAACTATATAACAAACTATCACCGCGTTTCTGCTCTGATTTGGTGAGAATAGAGAAGGAAAGAATCCAGAGTCTATTTAAAGCGGCGAACGTTCTGCTATACGATAAACAACTTGTACGGATCAGACCAACCACTACGTCTGCAAGCAGAGGACACGGCACAGCACCAGCTCGGTGTCGGCTTATACCTGAAGCGGAGGGACTCGACCGAGAGCATGAGAGCCAACACACTCGGTTTTTTTTTGTTTTTGTTTTTTTGATCAATTCATCCTTAAACACTTTCTGCACGGACACACAGATAAAGATAAAGCCGATATTAGGTAATAATAGTGTTAAACTGCAGTCACGGACCACAAGGCCGACGCCGCCAAGACATTCTCTGTCCTCAAAATGGCTGCCGTTCTGAGGGGGGAATAAAGCAGTGCTGCATGAAGATATGTGTGAAGACGTGTATACAGTATCAGTCAGAAAAGTGTGGATTTGATTCTCTACATTTTAGAAAAACACGCAATTTTTCAAACTATAAAATAACACACATGGCATAAGGTCATTAAACAACAACAACAACAACAACAACAATAGTCAGTTGTTATTTTAAGACACGAAAGTCAGCCTTTCTGGATCATGTAGTTCTTGTAAGAACCCTTCAAGCACCGTGATGAAACTGTCTCTCATGAAGACCTTCCCAGGAAAGCAGGACCAAGACTTACCTCTGCTGCAGAGGAGAAGCTCATTTGAAGTCAACAGCACCTCAGATTAAGAGTCGTTATGAAGGATTTACAGTGTATAAGTAACAGATACGTCTCAAGATCAACTGTTCAAAGGAAGATCAACTGTTATTGCAGAAATGGGGAAAAATCAGGACAGACCATACTGTTAATATAATAAGAAGGGCTGCACCATATCGATGCGCGTACGTGAACAACGTCCACTTCACTGTACCAGTCAGTGGCGCTAGACATATTCAAAATAACTGGGCGGGTAGGGGAATAGATTTGGCGTTAAGCTTTAAACAATCTTTTGCGGAAAACTACCATTTTAAACATTTTATTAGACATTTTTATTAAACTTTTTTTTTTTTTTTTGGACAAATGTTTAATCTGCTGCAAGTATAGCCGAAGACGGAGTAGTCGTATTTTCAGATTAGGTTAGATTTCCCATCTTTTCTGATGAATCCCGCCTTATGCGTTATGATTGGTTACAAGAATTCAATCTCATCTGTGATTGGTTACATGCCTCACTACGTTATGGAATGCTGAGTCAGTCAGTGCCTCTTCCTCAGCCGGAGACCGAGGAGATAAAACTCTGAAGCAAAGTCTGAAGAGAGTCCGAGCACGAGCCTCAGGCACATCTCAATATCAACTGTTCAGAGGAGATTATTGCATACTGTGCTCTTAAAGTTCTGTTTTAATTTCTTAATATTCTGTTTTTATCCTATTTTGATCTGTATTATTGTATATTGTTCCATGTTCTCTGTTTTATTAACTATCCAGATCTATTTCTTAATCTTCTTCATTTCTTAAATGTACATGTTTATTTTAACAAGATGTGGTGACGTCATATTTTTCCTTTTCCTTCATTTTTTTGTTCTGTAAAGCACTTCGGTCAACTTGTAGTTGTAAATAGTTGCTATATAAATAAATTATTGATTAGATTGAAAAGCCTTCTGAATCATCCGAGTAGTTTCCGCAAAGGAATGTTTAAGTTGCTCTCCTCACTCACTGGCATTTTAAACAGCGTCTAGCGCCGCGCCGACTAGTGCGGTGAAGCCGTCATTGTCCGCGCACACTCATGCTCATCCCACACGCTGTGGACTGCTGATACGAGATCACGATACCTATGTGCCGATTCGATGCATATTGTGATTCTATAACAACTTTATGAATATCCTGATTCGTTATTCTTTTTTTTTATATATAATTCTATACAAAATTGGCAAAACATTCGTTCCTGCCACACAGGATGCTGTTCTGACTTACCAATGTGTAGAGATTATCACCTGTAGGATTATAGAGGTACCTCCTCAAACGCAAACAAATATAAATTGAAAAATAATGTCAAAAAGAAAGAAATAAAATCGATTTCTGAGCCGAATCACCGAATGGATTTTCCCGCCATCTCTCGTGCTTCCATGCTTTAAAACATTTAATTCGAATTTCATTCCAGCTTTTTCAACAATTGTTTAATCCACTGAAAATATAGCAGAAGAAGAAGAATAAGAAGAAGTCATTTTTCTCCAAATTCGAGGTTAGAGTTCCCATCTTTTCCAATAAATCCTGCCTTATGCATTGCGATTGCTTACAGGAATACAATCTCATCTATGATTGGTTACATGCCCAACTACCAATGAAATGGTAAGCCAATCAGTTGTGGTGTTTGCATGAAGCATTTTTATTCCAATTGGGCCATTATTCTGATTATTAGTGAAACATTAGGGTCCGTATAAACTCACCTATTGACTAAACACATGAGATAAGTGAGGCATGGCTCAGTGAGTCACACATTACACAGAGAATGTCTGGAGTCGCCCTCGCCTGAGGAACTGAAACATCACCACTATAGATAAGCATTTCCCCAGCTCTCAATATCACTCGGTAAAAATTAAGGATTTTGGTTATATCAGTATTAATGTGACGTAAAACAGGTCAGACAGATCGCTCATACTTGTAGTGTGGTATCCATTTATATTCTTTTTACACCCTGTACCTGTAATGAAATGCTCTTCGACTTGTGTTGCTCACTAAAGTAACTAGCATATTGATTTGTTGATGGAAAGAGCAGCATTATTTAAAGTGCACTTTAAGGGGAAAAGTGCTTGGGATTCACAAAGACTGGAAAGGTAAACCGGCACACAAGCGGTTTCGGCTGCATCAATCGGGTTTCGCTCCTCTCAGTGTCCAAGAATTAGTGTGAAAAAAAAGATAAACATCTGGATCTATACCGGCTCGACCTAAAAGCATTACGGGAAGAACAGGAGCTGGCAGGACGCTGGTCAGTCACTGATTTAATGTTTGTGTTGCTTGGAGTTGTAGGACGCCTGATACAGAGACAAGCGTTTATAAAACTCTATACAGGCATTGTTCGGAAACAGTGGTACCCTGGTGAGGTAAAAACGCTGTGAAGCCACTGCATTCAAACTGGCTTCAGAAATGACGGAACAGACTCTGGATTTATGTACAGACCTGACAGATCAGCAGGGGCTATGCAAAAATGTTACTTTTACAATTACAAATGTGTAATTACTGTATGTTTAGCCTAGTGCACCGTGCTGCTGTATTATCAGGATGAAATCACATCGTGTTCCAATTTCTACAAGTAACAGATTAGTCTCTGGATGAAGTTTTAGATTATCAAGTATTTCCTCCACCCTTATAAATAAATGGCAATTTCTTTGTTGTTATGACAACCATGCCTTCATCAATAGAAAAAAACACATTTTCTTCTAGCACCAACACTGCAAACAGAGCTTAATCATTTATCAATGTTCGTCTTCCTGGATTAAGCAAGGAACAAGGACATGCACTGGATGGGACATCAAGTCCATTACATTTCACACCCTCCTTCAAACATAGTGGCAATTTTAAATAGTCATTCTACCAAACACGAACGTCTTCTGGAGGATGAAGGAAACCAGAAAACACAAAAAAAGCCTTAGCAGATTCAGTGCAGCCTGAATACACCTCAGAGCTCTAGTTATTTAAAAAAAAAAAAAATCTCTTACTACAGTGCAATTAAAATGCTTCTTAAATATAGATTAAGTTTATTAAATTCTTCTGACCATTATGTATATAAAATAAGACAAGAAATGCTATTTGTGATTGTAAAAGTAAGGAAGCAAAATACACTGCAGACATATAAAAGTTACACTTTTTTTGCAGGACCTGCGGCATTGCACAAAACCAAAAAAGTAGTGCCAAAGATTTCAATTAAGTGATCTCTCAAAAATGTAATTAAATGAGATTTTAAAGAAATGAAATCATCTGATGCTACTTAATGTCTCTCCTTGATAGAATAGGGAACTGTTTTATGGCAGGTCTATTCATTTTTTTTTATTTTTTATGCCGGACGACCTTCTTGACACAAGTCTTTCATTAAATCTGGGCTTAGGACCGGCACTGCCTCCAATGGCTGGGTTTTGGGCACTGGGTGGGAATTGAACCAGGGCTTTTCTCATGACTGGCGAGAAATGTGGTTTGAACAATCAGCCATTACAATGATTACACATTTACGCAATTTGATTGTTTAAGGTCAAATACAAGCTGGAGACATCCTTAAGGTTGATTTTTATTAACACAGGTTTGGGCTGGCACGGGGGCTTCAGTGGTTGGCACTTCCCCCTTGTACCTCCAGGGTCTGGGTTTGATTCCCGCCTCAGAGTCTGTGTGCTAGGTGGGTTTCCTCCGGGTACTCCGGTTTCCTCCACCAGTCCAAAGAGATGCAGATTAGGCTAACTGGCGTTTCCAAATTGGCCGTAGTGTGTGAATGCGTGTATGTGTATGTGTGTCCTGTGATGGATTGGCACCCTGTCCAGGGTGTACCCCACGTCCTGCCCTAGGTCTCCGTATGGACAATGAGTGAGTGAGTGTGTGAGTGACTGATATTTTGTTTATTTGCAGTGACCACGCCCCCTTATAGCACAGCTACCTGCGGACCACGCCCCCCGACAACCGCACGCTTTAGGGCCACGCCCCCTGGCCACAAACAATTAACATTCCGGAAATTCATTTAATGAAATACTTGTTAATTGGGTGCCACACAATAAAACAAAATGGTTGACAAAATAACAGCTTGCATGTGGAGGCCTCATCCTCACACACACACACACACACACACACACACACACAAAACGAAGCATCAGTTAAAAAAAAAAAAAAAGACAACAGCAATGCATCTTTGCCTCTGTGCATGCATGCAAACACTCGCGCATGCCGGTGCTGATTGATTACCGAGGTATTTGATGTCGAAGCCGCGCGGCGCTTTCAGTGATCTCCGGGTCCAGGCCTCGCGCAGCGCCTCCAGGTGCTCCTCTTTGCCCTGGATGAGCAGCACGTGCTCGTCCAGCCACCCGAGGAAGAATGTCTCGGCGATGGCGTCGGCGACCATCTTGTTCCAGAAGTGCTCGGTGTTGAGCGCCTTGAACTCGGCGAACACCTCGTAGCCGGTGTGGTGGCGCGGCGGCTCGGCGCTCTCCGTCACTCCTCCGCGCGAGTCCGCGGGCGCGCGCCGCGACAGCACGATGGCCAGCGAGTGCGGCGCGAGCTGCAGGAACGGCTCCATTCTGTCCGCGCGCGCGCTGATCACCAAACACACATGGCTCGCGACTGGTTTTTGGCTTATATATAAATATATATTTATTACTATTTTATTAAAACAACAATGCTTGTATTTTTTTTTTTTTTGTTGTTGTTGTTTTTTTTTTCTTCTTCACGCCGTTACCGAACAAAGAGCGGCAGAAATAACGCTTAGTTCATCGTATCTGGCCTGCGCGCGCTGAGACATGTCTCGTAATTCCGCGGTGTGTACCGAATCCCGGCGCAGAAACGGGCG
>JAOVVB010000010.1:2004036-2015700 GCA_028570985.1 Heterobranchus longifilis
TTCCACAGTGAGAAATGTAATTAAGAGATGGCAGTTCAGGGGAACTGTGGAGGTCAAGATGAGATCTGGAAGACCAAAAAAACTCTTGGAGAGAACTGCTCGTATGCTGGTCAGAAAGACAAATCAAAACCCCCATTTGACTGCAGAAAACCTGCGGGAAGATTTAGCAGACTCAGGAGTGGTGGTGCACCGTTCCACAAGACCTTCATGGAAGTGTCAGCAGAAGAAAACCTTACCTGCATCATCATCATAAAATCCAACGTCAGAAGTATGCAACAGAACATCTACAGAAGCCTGGTGTGTTTTGGAAACAAGTTAAAATAGAACTTTTTGGCCACAAGGCATGTTTGGAGAAGAAAAAAGGAGCAGCATTTCATGAAAAGAACACCTTGCCAACTATTAAGCATGGGGGTGGATCTATTATGCTTCGGGGTTGTGTTGCAGCCAGTGGCACAGGAAACATTCCACGGGTGGAAGGAAGAATGGATTCCACTAAATACCGGCAAATTCTGGAAGCAAACATCACACCATCTGTAAAAAAGCTAAACCTGAAAAGAGGATGGCTTCTACAACAGGACAATTATCCTAAACATACCTCGAAATTCACTATGGAATACCTCAAGAGATGCAAGCTGAAGGTTTTGGAACGGCCATCACAGTCCCCTGATTTAAACATCATTTAAAATTTCTGGGTAGATCTTAAAAGTGCATGCAAGACGACCAAAGAATATTACAGAGCTAGAAGCCTTTTGCAAGAAAGAATGAGGGAAAATCGAATTGAAAGACATTTAACTGGCTATAAAAAGCAATTGCAAGCTGTGATACCTGCCAGAGGAGGTGTTACTAAGTGCTGATTATGTAGGGTGACCAAACTTTTGCACAGTGCCACAATAATTTATTTTTTATCTTTTTTCAATTTATGACATAAAAAGTAACTATGCATCAATGTTTGCTGAAAATTTTGTGCATTTTTTCCATTTCCAAGAGATACTGTGTTAACATCTTTTCAAAAAAAAAAAAAAAAAGACCAAAATCTATTTATTAAGGGGGGGGCTTAAACTTTTGCCGAACCTGACTATACAGTATTTGCACCTTACGGATAATGGACCTTTGGATATATATTTGTATATTAACAGAATTTACTGTTTACACACATTCAGATGGTTATAAGATCTATTCACTCTGTCTATTTATTACAAGTACACTGCTGCTACTTTCATACAAAAACTGTTCTATATTGCCGATATTTTTTACACAAACTTTCCATATGGGATTGACCATGTAAACACTTAATGAACGTTGAACCTTGAACTGTTTTCTGACCCTTAGGCTGAGGTGCTGTATAAGAAGAACCCCAAGCTCCTGACTCAGCTGCAGCACTGTGAGGAGACCGGCATCCCCCTGGTCGCCATTCTGGGTGAACAGGAGCTCAAAGATGGAGTCGTCAAACTGCGCAACGTGGCCAACCGAGAGGAAGTACGAGACGAGAATTAACTTGGTTAAAAATGGTTTTAAAGAAGGCAGTATGTTTGTGAACGGCGATCCTCGCCGAGGTGGCTCGGAGCCCAATGCAGTTGTTTTTGTGAACATTAAGCGAGTGGAACACCTGGTCCTTGAAAATCCATAGATAAAGATTAAGATAAGATCGACAGATAACTTGTCACCAACTTGTAGAAGAGACACATCAGTCTGTGTGATACATTGTACACACAATCATTCACCAGCACCACTTGCACATTACAGGAACTCGGCTGGGAGTCCCTCGTGCAGTCCTGATCTCGCTCCAAGTTATTTCCACATTTGGGCCATTAAAGGAGTTCCTGGGAGGCCAGTGTATGAGATGTAAAGCAGGCAATCTGATCATAGCTCTGAGAAAATGTTCTACCTTGATGGTATCCAAGCACTAGTGAAGCACTGGAATAAGTGCATTAGTGTAGCAGCAGATTATATAGAGAAATGAAAGCGTTTAGTCTTATAACTGTTATTCTGCACAATCAAATGTCTCGGATTGACGAACGTCACTCGTATTTCCATATTTGCTGAATTTTGAGATGAGAGGACTAATGCACACGGTTAAAACAGTGCTCTGTAAAGTAATATCATGTTTGTCCTCCACAGGTGGATGTGTCCAGGGCTGACCTGGTGGAAGAAATCAAGAAAAGGACACCGCAGTCCTAAACACTGACCACAGAGACACACTTATATCCCATACCAATGCACCCTCAGTGGGACTGCGTCCCATTGCAACTTTTCACTGAGTTACTCTAGCCTTTCTGTCCTCCATGTTTCCTGCCTGTACTAAATAAATCTGAGTCGAATGATAAATAAATGTGCTATTATATTAAAGGTGGCTCTGTTATTGCTTTCCGTCAGTTTGACTATAACTTGTGCATGAATTGTCAGTCTGTAAATTTAGCATTTAGTGTGCAGTTTCCTAACTTGGCTTGTTAGTCACAATGCTAGTAAATACAGACACCCATTATACTGGATGCAATGAACACCTGCTTTATTCTGGTTGAGAGTTTCAGGTAATATTCTCATCAAACATGAAAATAGAGGGGAAAGATCTCATCTCAGTGACTTTGGAGGTATATGGTGGTTTTATTTTATGCTTTAAAACTGCTGATCTCCTGGGATTTTCAAATAAAACTGGTTCTAGTGTTTACTAACACAAAATAGTGTGAAAAGGATCCAGTGAGTGGCAGGCCTACAGGTGGAAATGCCTTGTTGGTGGCCAAACTGGTGATTATGATAACTTGACCACTCTTTACAACCACGGTGAGGAGAAATGTATCTCAGAATGCATCCTCCATGGCTGACATTGAGGTAGATGAGCTACAAGAGCAGGAGACCACATCTCCCCTCAGGAAAGAATACAGGAGGAGCACCAGGTGACTGAACAACTGAAAAAGAATGTCTTCCAACAGCTCTAACACCCATTACTTTTGGCCAGGCAGTGTGTGTTTTAGACAATGAATTTCTCTCACACTAATGTTTTTGTTTTGTTGGAGTGCAATGTGGTGGCCAGTAGTGTCGTTACTATGACACAGAAGCAGAAAAAGGGGCGTGTCCACATTAAACCGTGTCGGTTCCCTGAGAGTCACGTGGCCAATGACCAAGCGGTTTTGCCGGAATCACGTGACCAATGACCAAGCGTTTGCCGGAATCACGTGAGCGACTCGTTCAACGCTTAAATTGAGGCTCGTGCCCTCTTCAGTTAATATTCAAAAACTCAGAGATGTTGATTATGTGCATGAACATTTCCCTGAACAGTGCAGCTGCATGTGCTGTACATATTAACTGTGCTGCTTGCCATGTTACGATCTAGTTGCTACACAAAATCTGTCCAGCAGATGGCAGTACACTGAGCCCTTGAATGAAGCTTCATGAATAGTTGAAGCTCCAATAGGTTTTTGGTGGAACTATTGGCTGGAAAGCCTCGACACCTATACGAGATTTCATCCGGTCATCACTAGTGGCCAGTTCAATGGCGGAAATTATTCTTATACTCCCAGAACCATTCATCCTCGAATATGCCTATGGTCAATCGGTACATTCAGGTCATCAGCTGACTTGACATAGCCTAGACCTGACCAACTGAAGCAACCCCAGATCATAACATTGCCTCCAGAAGCTTGTACAGTAAGCAGTATGCATGATGAGTGCATCGCTTCATGTGCCTCCCTACTTACCCTGACACGCCCTTCGCTCTGGAATAGGGTCAATCTGAACTCATCATGACCTTTCATTGCTCCAATGTCCATTCCTAATGTTTCCTAGCAAACTGAAGCCTTTTTTTCGGTCTCACTAACAAATGGTTTTTCTTATGGACACAGCTGTTTAGTCCCAATCCTGTAAGCTCTCATAACATTTTGTGTGCTCTTACTTTCACTATTAAACATAGCTGTATTTAAAGACACTATGATGTTTTATAGCATCAGCTAATATTAACCAAAACGTTAACTTCGACCTCCTATCAGTTATTTGTTTCTGAAGTTGTAACAAAAAAAAAAAAAAACTTGATTTTGCACTCCTCACTTTGTAGCTTTTTGATTGTTTTCTCCCAACTGAAGCATCATCATTCTCCCTGACAAATAGATCAATTTCACACTCTGTGGGATTTTTATTTTTTACTCTGCCTTTGCCATTTTCTCCTGACAAATGATTCTTCCGAGGAGACCTCGGTCTGAATATATTTGAATAAATATTGCTTGGGGTGTTTTTTTTTTTTCCCTTGGTCTATATTTAGATAATTATCGGTATTTAGAAAAAAATATTTTTTTTATGCACCAAATTTCAACCTGGGTATGATTTAGAAACGCAAATGCAGAAGCAATCACAAGTAAACGATAAATAGGATTCTTTGCTCAAAGAAAAGTGCAATAACTCATTTATGAAAATCTGATTAATAAGTTTAAAATTTTGATATAAACTCTTATATAGATGTGTATATGTACAGCTTGTGTGAACACTGCAAAATATTAAGTGTGAGCTGGTCAAACTAAAGCGCTGCTGCGTCACTCTCTTTAAGTAGATAAGCAAGGTCTAAGTCCTATTGCAGAAGCCTAAAATTAAAAACCTGGATGATGTACTGCATAGTAATACTGAAAATAACTATTCATTAGTTATATATATATATATATATTCATTCATTCATTCATCTTCTATACCACTTACTTCTATACATCCTGCACAAGGTCATGGGGGAGCATATCCCAGAGGACTTTGGGCATGAAGCAGGGTACAACCTGGGTTGCCAATCCATCACAGGGCACACACACTATAAGCAATTTTAAGAACGCCAATTAAACCTAACCTGCAACCTTCCCTGAAAAGCTATGATTAACTTTTTTAAAAGTTGTAAAAAAAAAATAATAAATTAAAAACATTTAATGCAGACTTTTATACAACTTTTTTTAATAAGTGCAACACACAAAGCAGCCAACACAACCATGCAAAAATCACTCCAAAGTCGGAAAAAACGAAAAAATCCGAATACCACGCAAAGGTGCAAGAAGAGAGTTGAAACAAACTGCGAAAACACAAATTAATAATCAGAATAAAATAATTAAAACATTATAAAACATCATATCAAAAGGTAAAACACAAAACCCAAGGCAACTGAGGTAGACCAAAAAACATTATTATTTTTTTTATCATCATCAATCTGAACATCATTCTCATGCAAAACCAGGATGCATCTAAGGTTGAAAGCTCATGAATTTCTCGCCTGACACATGAGATTAAGGAGCTGCTTGGCAGCGGCTCTGTGAACTTCGGCCTCCATGTTGTTAGCGCAGGTGCCGGGCAGGACTTGGACAATGCCGCAGAACGGTGTGGCCAACCCTGGCACCACCACCCTGTAGGCAAAATACAGGAAGCCGTCGCAACCTGTGTGGTCGTAGCGCACGCTGTAGAGTGGCACTCCGAACCCGTGGAGCTCACACAGCCAGCGCAGCTGGTGCACCGCGTCGTGCAATGGCTCCTCCACACTCCTGGGATTTACGGGTAACATCATGTTCTTCCCCTGAGGGGTTGGGCCCCCTACTGCACGTGAGAAGAAGTGAAGAGGAGAGGGTGGTGTAGGAAGAGGTGGAGGATGATCTGGCTTTCGGCTGAGCCGGAGTCGTGTGGGAGTTATAGGATTCATGGCCATGGGCTTCAGACCAGGAGGGGCGAGAGGACTCTCTTCGCTACGCTCCTCATGTCTGGATTTGGCACCTCCAGACATCCATTGAACAGAGATGGACACGCCGTACAGCCTCTTGAAAGCTAAGGAAAGATAGAGAAAAAATGGTAACCTGGTTCTGTTTTAAGATGAGAAAGCAAGAAAGAGACTCCTGTAACTTTAAATGTGGGTCAAGCCTCAGTGGAGTGTAATCCCTATAGATTTTTCTCAGCAAGTTTTAGAAACTCTTCCTGGAAATGTTCAAAATGACAGATCCTGGAAAATTTCACTTGTAAACTTCGGAAGAATTAAAAGGGTTTTTTAACAGAAAACAAACTGATTCACAATTCCAACAGTCTAGCAACACTGTAGTAAGATCCAAATCAGCCTTTTCTTTTAACTTTCATTTCCCCTTGTTGAAGAAGCTGCTCGTTGCTCCACTTATGATTTTTCAATTATTCCAATGCGTTGGCCGATGAACATTTTTTAATTTATTTATCCAACTTAGCGTTAGCTAATAACTGGAAAGAGTTCATGAACTTCCAGAAAGTCCCCAACATACGAACAAGTTCCGTTCCGAGAGCTCATTCGTAAGTCCAATTTGTTTGTAAGTCACATGTAATGTGACACAGATCTAATTTTTTTTTAGCACCACCTGAATATAAAGCAGAGATTTTTTCAATTCAATTCAATTTTATTTGTATAGAATTGAATATGGAATTTTTCATATCGTGTCACTTTCAACAGATGTCTCATCTCCTTCATCACTCACTCACCTGGACACTAGGAGAGATGGAATTATGTTAAAATGCTCTATGTAGACTGCCGTTCAACATTTAACACTTTACAGTAATTCCCTCCACACTCACCACCAAGCTAGAGCATCTGGGACTCAACCCATCTCTGTGCCAGTAGATCTCAAATTTACTAAATGGCAGACGAGGGTTGTGTTCTGAGCCCCATGCTATATTCATTGTGCACATATGACTGCGTATGCAACTCCACCACCACCATTAAGTTTGCTGACGACACGTCGTGGTGAGCCTGATTACTGACAACAATGAGACGGCCTACCTGAAGAAGATTAGAAATCTGGAGAACTGATGCCAGAGGAACAACCTCCTCCTGAACGTCAGCAAGACAAAGAATCTGATAATGGACTTTGGTAAAAAGCAGAAAAGGAACTACCAGAGCCCCGTCATCAACAAGAGCCCAGTGGAGAGAGTGGACAGCTTCAGATTACTCAGTGTTCACATCACGCAGGACCTGTTATGGTTCTGTCACATCAACACCGTGGTGAAAAAGGCCCGGCAGTGTTAGTTGCCCTCTAAAGGTGCTTAGGAACTTTTACTCCTGCACCATAGAGAGTATCCTAACAGAGAACATCACAACCTGGTTTGGGAACAGCACCATGCAGGACAGACGAGCTCTACAAAGGGTGGTGCGTTCAGCTGAGTGCATCATCCACACCGAGCTCTCTGACTTGCACCCGATCTACAGCAAGAGGTGCTGGACCAAGGCCAGGAAGATCGTGAAGGACCTTAGCCACCCCAACAATGGACTGTTCTCTCTGGTGCGGTCAGGAACGTGCTTCTGCTCCCTGAAGGCCAACACAGAGAGACGGAGAAGGTTCTTCCTGCAGGCGATACAGACTCTCAATCATAACACCACACAGGACTAAACACTCTGTTACTGTGTGAGAAAGCAAATCAATCTCACTACTCATCACATTGCACATTACATACTAACACACATTTGTACACCCTGAAACCTTGAACTTTGCACATTATTCTGCACATTGTTTCTCTCATGACTGGACATGGTTTTTTTTTTTTTTATCTCCAAATGCCATTTAATTCCATTAAATTTTTACAGCTAAAAGTTTCTCTCTATATATTTTTTTATAATTATATTTTATATTCCTTATTTGAACACTCTTTAAATTTTTAGGTCATAAGCGGTCATATAAGCATTTCACTTCATATCATACTATGTATGATTTTGCATTTGACAAATAAAATTTGAATTTAAATGTGGTGTTAGATCAGATATACACCCACTCACTCATTTACTGTACAACTGAGATCATCATTTTAACTTATTTTGGTGCCTGTTGTACACCATAAAAGTGAGTAAACTCCCCTAATTTCAGCAAACATTTTAGTACATCTTCTCAAAGGACAATACTATAGAAATGAAACTTGGATATATTTTATGTGCAGCTTGAGTAACAGTGTAGATTATCTGTTCTCTGAAAATAACTCGACATACAGCCATTATCGTCAAAATAGCTGAATACACACATAACAGCTGTACATCTTTAACCATGCAGTCACATGTCCAATTCATCATGTTCATGTGTTTGTCAGTGGCCAAGTTTGTCTCCAAACCTGAACTCTACTGAGCACCTGTAGGACGTCATTAAGTGGCCATGTGTCTAACATCCAACAGCTCCGTGATATCATTATGGAGGAGTGGAAGAAGAAGATCCCAGCAATAACATGTGCAGCTCTAGTGAATTCCATGCTCAAAAGGATTAAGGCTTTCTTCCTTAATCTGGACCCCAACAAATACAGCTGACTAACTGCTTGCTGTCCTCCAGAGCAAAATCCCACACGTAGTTTTGTTCAAATTGGATCTGTTGATTGAAATGAATAAGCAGTGGCACAAATATGAGGTGTTTTAACCCAGATGGTGCGTGCAAAGATGTATGGATGTGTGTATGCGTGCCGTTTCAGAGGACAGACGCATCCATATTACTCATGTCAGATAAATGAGTGTATGAATGTAACCCATCACGACATTCACAAAAAACAAACAAAAGCCTGGAACTGATCACGATGTGGCTCGTAACATGAACGCAACCTATGTATATACATTAAGTAATGCTGTGATCTAATCAACCTTGTTGGGAAGGATATTTATCAAATTATACAATTATTTGTTTGGGCCTATAGCATGAACATGCACGTGATGCTGACTAACGGCGCACGCTTCATTTGGCTTGATGTTTTACATCTGTGCATCTTTAAGCCTTACTATTCTAGCTGCAGCTTGACGTAGCCGGGATAACTCCTCCCACAAAAGTTTCATCTCTGTCTAATCTTTGTTGTAACTGTTACAAACTAGGCTAAGGCCACACATCAAAGTATCGCAGGCAAAACCAATTAAAGTCAATATGAATCTGAATAATTCCTGTCATCCTGTTATACTATTCAGTGATTTATGTTCGGATTTTGATTGCTCTTTGCTAGGCCTTAATTATTTTCCCACCTCTGCTGTGTCATGATGTGGAACAGCAGCTTTCTTGATTTGCATCAGATTAGCATAAATTAGCATTAAGCTCGTCAGTGGAGGATCTGCTCAGCGTGGCGTTTGAGAGACGTGCGCTGCAGGCACCCTGCTCTCCGCGGCGCAACGTGACGAGCCAAACCATCAGCCTGATGCAGCCGTGAAAACCTCCTGCGTTTCGCACGGCGCTCGCTCGCTGCGCCGCGCAACATCCGCCCATGTATATTTGAGTTGTAAACTGATGCCTGAATCAGACACGAACTCAAACCAGCTTCGAGAACGAGCCATTTGTTTTCTTATTAATCAAACTGTGATTGTGAAGAGTTATATAACCGTGCGTATAAGCTCTATCTGTCTGCGAAAGGATCAGAAAAACTATACATGGTCTGTGAGTTGTTGCCTAGGAAAGGGCAGGGAGATGAAAAAAAAAAAAAAAAAAGTCTGACAAAAGTATTTCACTAGTTAAAAATAGAACAAAACAGCCACTAAAATAAGTGAAAAAGATTTGATCAGTTGTAAATAAATAATTAAATAACAATACCAATTATTATTCAAATGCATTAGCATGTTGTGAACTAGATCCATAATTTACTTTCAGCTTCCTTTGACCCAGATATTCACAGCACTTCACGCTACCCCTCGGCTCTGTCCTTTGGCCCTCACCACCAATCGCAGCAGCTTGCATGTCAAAAACTAACCCGCAAACAAAAGAAATCCTGGCATATGCATCCCACGATACGCGCCATGCTTGATTCACCTTTTGTGGATTCGGGATACACCGATCAGCCATAACATTAAAACCACCTGCCTAATAATGAGTAGTGCCACCAAAACCGTGACCCATCAATGCATGGACTCCAATAGACATCTGAAGGTGTGCTGTGGTCTCAGACATCAAAATGTTAGCCACAGATTCTCTTACACGTACTGTAAGGTTTGCCATCTTGCCAAAGTTCATCCTTTTTCAGCATTTTGCACTGCATACAAGACCTTTCATTTTGGAGATGCTCTGACCCAGCCGTCGACCCATCAAAATTTGGTCCTTGTCAAAGTTGCTCAGGTCCTTACACTTGAACATTTTTCCTGCTTGCAACATATTTAAAACTATCTGGCACGGTGGGCTGGTCCTCCTGGAAAAGGGAATCGACCTCTCCATAAAGGTTGTCAGCAAACTGAAGCGTGAGAGTGCTGTAAAAATCTCCTGGTTGACTGCAGTGGTAAAGTTTGGACTGACTTCATAAAACGCAATGGTCCAACACCAGTAGACGACATGGCACCCCAAATCATCACTGGACTTTAAGCAACCTGGATTCTGTGCCTCTCTACTCTTTCTTCAGATTCTGGGTCCTTGATTTGCAAATGACTGCAATATTTACTTTCATCTGAAAAGATGAAGACCACTGATCAACGGTCCAGTTCTTTTTCTCCTTATTCTAGGTAAGTTGGATCTGATGTTGTCACTGGTTCAGGAGTGGCTTGATGCAAGGAATGCAACAGGTGTAGCTCATTTCCTAAAGACGTCTGTGTGTGGTGGCTCACTGCACTACCTGTGAACCTCTCTCCAGTTCTTGAATTGGTCCAACTATAGTTTAATTTCCATGAATATCCTTTGATAAAGCACTCTGTGAGCAGCCAGCCCTTTCAGTGATGACCTTCTGTGGCTCATCCTCCTCGTGGAGGGTGATGATGATCATCTTCCACATGATTGCGGATGTCTGTACTGAACTTAACAGAGACACAGGGTATTTATAGTAATTTGCTCAAATTCAAAATGAAATACTCTAATATTTTGAGATAATTGGATTTTTGGCTGTGAGCCATAATCATCAAAATAAAAGCCATGAAACATAAAAGTATATTTATATAATAGTTCAGTTTACATGTAACAAATTTAAAATATGAGAGCTTTATGTTTTGAATTGAATTATGAAATGAAAGTTTTTTAGATGTACTGTATATACTGTATGTCAATGTAATGAGATAAGCATTAGTGGAAATCCAAGCAAAGCGAGTTTATGAATTTCAGGGATTCTTTTGGGCGGGGGTTTATTTGCATTTTGTGTAAAGCACAAGGTCATGGCACCGCGGTACCAAGAAAGTTAGCAAGAACGATAGCAAGAAGAAAACGGAGCTCTTTCGGTGGGGGAAAAAAATTAATAAAAAAAATCACCGCTAAAAACACAGCAGGTGCCACAAGGAATAATAAATTCAGGTTAAGTGAAGTTTAATGTCTATACATTACATATTTTACTATATTTATATGTTCTTAAATGACATTTTCTTAAATATTTTGATTGACATTGTATATATAAACATATGATTATATTGTTGGAATAATAAGTAATATTGGTAATATTTGTCGCATAGTATTTTGGTTGTTTTTCTTTTTTTGTATCCCAGCCAGTTTGTCAGTAAACCTTTATCCGGTGATGCATACTATACGCCACAGAAACGTCTTCATATATCATAATATGACATTTGTCATATGTCATACATCACCAAGGTGGAAGGTAGCTGTAGACTATAAATGACAAAACAAAAAAGAGTGGAATTTTTCAGCACGTTTCTACAAAAGTAAAGAACTACAAAGACCACCGAGCTTGTCTTAAAACTTCTTCCATATAGCAACTGAAACACTTAAAAAACACTTAAAAAAATAAAATAAAATAAATAAATATATATATATATATATATATACACATACT
>JAOVVB010000010.1:2056030-2085668 GCA_028570985.1 Heterobranchus longifilis
GAGGAAACCCACCAAGCACGGGGAGAACATGCAAACTCCATGCACACAGAGACGGGAATCGAACCCGGACTCTGGAGGTGCGAGGCGACAGTGCTAACCACTAAGCCACTGTGCCACCCTGTTTTAAAACTGAATGAATTAAAATAAAAATGTATTAAAAATCATAATACAGTCACACACCCACACACACATAGAGAAAGAGAGAGAGAGAGAGAGAGATCTGTTATTATCGACTATTTCTGATTCAAGAACTCAGCCAAGCTGTTTGATAATTATTGTAATTAACACACCATTTGTGTTATAAGATTTGACTTTGATCATTTAGGTTTAACATCATATGTACTGTACTGTAACTCAGGCTTAAGATAGACGATGAATATCCTGTACCAGTAGAACTGTGACACTCCTTACTGTACATCATCAGTGATGCAGCATAACATGAACTATAATGTTTTAATTGGGTTTTTCAGTCTATTAGTACATTTCATTTATGTCATTGTCTTTACTGTATTTGTGTTTTTCTTATCTATATATTGTCATAAAAAACATTTCATGTTATACAACTGTACTTTAGACCTCAGAGCGCATGTAGGAATTTATTTATGGTTGTACTACTGTATCTGCTATCTCCCAAATGTGGATGTGTTCCTTTTGAGTCTGGCTCCTCTCAAAGCTTCTTCTTCCTTGTGTCGTCTCAGAGAGTTTGTCCTTGCCAACATCACATCCAGGAGTTTTATTCCTGTAAAGCTGCGTTGTGACAATGTCCATTGTTAAAAGCGCTATACAAATTAAATTGAATTGAATTGAGTCGTCTTATTGGTGGCTTTTAGACGAGCATTGTGGAGGTTTTGAGACTCTCTCACATTTCTCTTTGTTGTCATTTGTCTTTGGTCACAGTGGTAGTAATTGGTTGCTCGTGTATACGCCAAAACATCAATAATCTCATCACTTGGCCCATTTTGCAATGGATCTCATATATCATACTGTATGCCCTTTAGCAAAGTTATGTGTAAATGTTTTTCGCATACACCAAACCAAACTAAAAAGTGTCAGATTTTTATTTTCCCATCTCTGCTTGAAGACTTTGTCTTTCCAAGACAGCCTAAAGAACATGAGATAACTGAGGATGTTTTAGCTTGGATATCTTTAGGACAGAGATTGCTAAGAAAAGTTTACACTCATTAACCAATTAATACATTCAGTTCAATAGAATACTATAGACTTTAAGTAAAAACTACATTGAATTATAAAGTGGCCATGATGCAAATCGTCATAACAAGTTGCTCATAAGCTCTTAACAAGGCATGAAAATGATGTATCTAGTGTCATCCAGATGAGGATGGGTTTCCGTCTCAAGGCTTCTTCCACATCCTCTCAGGGAGTTTTCCTTCCAGTTGTTGCCTCTGGCTTTCTCATTAGTTATACATTTAACATTTCTATAGCTGATTTATGACAATGGCCATTATACAAGAGGTGTTCAAGTCAAACCGGGACTTTTGATTGTGCAGAAAAAAACATTATTTCCCTATATAATCCCCTCCTACACTAATGCACTTATCCCAGCGTTTCTCTACTGATTGGATACCATCAAGGTAAAAGTTTTCTCAGTACTTTGGAGCCATGATGCGTCCGGTGTCTGGGGACGGTTTCACTCTACCATGAAAACGGTTCTGGTCTCGACTGATGTTGACAGCTGTTTCTCAGAGGACTTGACTTGGCTGCAGTTGCTTGATAGTTCAGGACTGGAATTTCCTGGAAAGTCTACCTGAGCCTCCAATAACTACCTGGACTCCATATTAACATCAATTAACATCAACTGTTATATTGAACTGCCTCCCACCTAACACACAGTATGAATGCAGATCAATTCCTGCTTTCTGTTTTACCCAAATGAGGATGGGTTTCCTGTTGAGTCCGGTTCCTCTCAAGGTTTCTTCCTATTACCATCTCAGGGAGTTTTTCCTTACCACTGTCCCCATCAGGGACTATCTGACCATTTTGATTCATACACATTCACATGCCATACAAACTTAAATTATTCTTTTGATTTTGTAAAGCTGCTTTGCGACAATGACAATTGTTAAACGAGCTATACAAATAAATTGAATTGAATTGAATTGAATTTATCAGAAACTTAGGCTGCTTCTGAAACGCTGGCCTCCCAGGAACTCCTTTAATCGCCCTTTCCTTTTATGAAAAAATTATTCCCTGGCTTGAACATCAAAGGCATTCTGTTTTTTTTTGGCAGTAAAATGTATGACATCATATTGCCCACTGCACCACTTGCACATTGCAGGAACTCAGCTGGGAGTTTTCTCATTAAAGGAGTCCCAGTTTGACTTGAACACCCTTTGTATACTTTGTACATTTCGTAAATAGAGCTTAAATGAAGCTCTATTTAAATTTAATTGAGTTAAATTGAACTCACATTCGAATTTATGGTGCAAAGCACATTTTCGACACATTTACTGACAACCTCAAAACTGTATAAAACGTTACAAAAAGCTGAGAGAAAGTGCTGACAAAAACAAGCTGAGGACAAAAGAAAGGGAATTTCTCAGAGGCCGAAGTGGAAGGTGTTTTGACTCACGTCTACATAATAAAATATATATTTTTAGCCGCAGAACAGCACTTGAAAAGTCCCAAATCTTGAGACAAATTACAGAAATGGGTCAATTAGATGTGAATTAAGTGAGGTGAAAAGAAAATGGTTTGACAAGCAAAGGAGAGCGAAAAAAATATGTCTACATTGTTCCCGTGTGGTCGTGGACAAGCATCATGCAGGGAAACTGCTATTTTTTAAATCATGCCAAAATCTCTAAAATCTAAAATGTCACTTTTTAAATGGATTTTGTTATTATTATTATTATTATTATTTTTTTTATTATTTTTTATTTTTTGAAAGAAGCCAGTAATGAGGAATTCAAGCCCTGACAAAGTATGGACCTGAACAGCTTGGTCATATTAGTGCTGGCTGTAAAGTCCCGTGCATGATGGCGTAGCTAGCAGAACCCATTTTTATGCCAGCTTTCATCCTTGGCAAAAAAAAAAAAAAGTACAAAAAGTACCAGTCTCTTAGTATCTGTTCCCTCATAAACGCAGCGTGATCTAAATCGCCCCTTAGCTGAGCCATATGCTTTCAGCTGATGGATGTAAACAGACCACAGGTGCATTTCTTTTGTCTTAATTAAACGACTGGTGCTTATTTGTCATATACCGGATTATGTGTTCTTTGCTTTATTTATTTATTTATTTATTTATTTATTTCATAATTAATATGACTAATATACAAAATATCATATTACTGTGCTTCATGAAATGTTTATTTAGTTTGTAATGTAAAGAAATAATTTCATAATAACGTCACAATAATAATAATGATTATTATTATTATTATTATTATTATTATTATTATTATTATTATCAGATAATAACTTCCTAAATTAATGCAAATTATAAGATATGAAGCTGGTCAAGTTGAGGTTAAGTGGCCCTGAGATTGCTTGAATACAAAATTTTCTCTCTAAATGTTCATGCTTCATCAATGAAGCCCACTGTGTGTGATTTTGTCTGCAAAGGGCGAACCTAGGATGTTCCAAAGTCCATTCATCAAATGTTAAAATGTACGCGTTTGTTAATTTTTGTTCAATATGTCTATGGTTATCTTGAGGAGTCAAAGGCATTTATACTGTAAATGATGCTCTACTTTACTAGATGGACAGCTTTTACATTTGTGGTTGTCGTACACAGTAGGCGCGGTGAAGTTTCATCAAATACACGTTATGTCGGGTGAAGTCATTATGTTTGTAGTTGAGATGTATGATAGAATAAGGCACTAGAGCATGATAGTCTCATTTATCAAGCTGAATTTTTTTCATAAATTGTTCACCGGAGCTTGAAGCGCCTCACGATGCGATAATGTACACCAATCAGCCATAACATTGAAACCACCTAGGTTTTGGGTTTGTGCCACTGAGGTGACTCTGAACCCTTGGGGCGTGGCTCCGCAGGGCCTCTGTGGGTTTGCTGTGGTGTCTGGCACTGAGACGTTGGCAGCGGATTCTTTGGGTGCTGTGTGTTGCAGCGTGGGACATTGTGGACAGGTGAAAATGTCTTGGAGCGAGATTAGGACTGTAAAGGTGATATAGCAGTAACTGCTGTAACGTAATGTAAAGTGGTGTTCCTAAATGATTTTCTGTACTGTCGTTTTTTGAGGATCTGGCGTTCCACTCGCTGAATGTTAACAGGAACGAGTGTAGTGGGCTCTGAGCCACCTCGGCCAGAATCGGATGTACTGTAAGGCCTACTTTAAAATGTCTGCATATAATATAGGAGTGATCTGACGTGTTCATTTATATTTTATTTTCATTTTATTTTATTGTAACTTGTAAATCTGTAAATTTGTAGATTCAAATTTGTAAAAAAAAATTTCTCTTATTGGAGTAAAACCTTTTTATCTTCATATTCTATCTCATCTTATCTTTTTGGGTCACGAGCTGTCGTTTAAGCATTCCGCTGTGTGTAATAAACTGTGTATGGTTGTGTCCGTGACAAATAAAATTTGAATTTGAATCTGATGTCATCCCTCAGGCTCACTGTCCTTGGTGGTGCCCCTGTTCCCGGGCACACTGGACTGCGTGCAGGCCGTGCAGGAGTGTATGGCCCAACCTGAGTGTGAAAAACTGTACAGACAGCTGGACTACTGCGTGGACGAGGAGGCCGTGACGCCGCTGAGTCTCGAAGCCCGCCAGGCTTGCGCCGATGCCCAAAACGCCCTGCTGGACCATCGGCCCCTGCAGGAGTGCAAGTGCCAGCGCGCATCACGCAAAGAGGCTCTCTGTCTCCGGGTTTACTGGACCGTGCGCTTCCCACAAGGTGAGGAACCTGTGTGTGTGTGTGTGTGTGTGTGTGTGTGTCATTGTGCACATGTACAGCATGATTATGGGTGCGTGGGAGCATGTGTGTGCGCATGAATGCTTCATTGGGCATGTGTGTGTTCGCGAGTTGAGGGCTGGGTGATGATGATGAGATGATATTCTACAACAAAAGGACTTGAGGTGAGATATACAGTAAAGCTTGGGAGGAAGGTCACGTCAGAAGCACTATGTTGTTCCTAGAAATTTCCATTAGCAGTGACGCTGTTAATGCACCCACCACCTCCCTGTCTCCACCTACTATTCTGTCTTTCTCCGCAGGGCTACTAGAGTTCCTCTTTCTACAGCTAGGTTAGTTTAACATTATATATAAATCACCATAAGGTGAACACATACTGTAGTAAAACCTGTTTCCTGACATGATGATCTCACAATATGATTTCTGATTTTTTTTGAACAGCAAAAATGGTTTATCCCCGGTTTCAGCGTTTATATTAATGCCCCTTTCTGACCTTGGATTTAGTGCGGAAACCGCTACGCAGATAAATGACTTATTATCATCTTTTAAAATAAAACGGCGAGATGCACACCATGTATCATTGGAATGATTTCGAACATCATAATACGCCGTCTCTGAGTGATGATAGGAGCGCGCGGAGAGTCAGAATAGAGTTTATCAGGGGAGAAACGAGCAGTCCCGTGAAACAACCGCTTTTCGGCTACTGTCAAATGGAAATGTCAAGTGTTCAGCCCTGCGTTTCAAATTGCGAATCGTATCTTGGCCGCGGCTTGCAGCTGCGTGATTGCGCTGTGATACACGTCGTGCCAAAAACGCTCATTTGCATTGTGCTTTCCTGCATGCGAAATCATGATAAGAAAAATGATGCATTATAATTTCGATGTCAAAGGGAATACGAGCCGTTCACTCTCTATGTGTGTGTGAGTATCTGAGTGACTGTGTTTGTGTGTGTGTGTGTGATTGAAGCGTGCAGGGTATGATATCAGATTCATGGAATACTTGTCACACTTTTTCACTGATGCAACCAAGCGAATAACCTTCCTCGCACACGTACGGTTTTCCCTCTAGGAGTCTTATAAGTTTAGATGATAACTAGGCGGTATTAGTTACATTATTGTGTGTTATGCATCATCATAGCTAGCGCCATCATATAATCCCTGTAATTTGATTAAATGCAGCAGCTCTCTTAATTAACTGTAACGATAAGGTAATGGTGCGCTTCTGCAGGCTTAATTACGCCACGATATTCCGCCACTTGTTTGGCTCCAAAGTGTGTGTGATCTGCACTGATGATAAGCCTGAGTGTGTGTCTGTTGCAGGGTATGATGACATTGAAACCTCCCCGTACGAAGACATCGAACTGGAGCTGGCGCGGAATAGCGAAGCAACCAACCTGGCCTCGATTGTGGCAGGTACTTCTGATCTTCAGCACTCAGCGTCTGGTGTACCAAGCATATAAGTGCACTTATGTCTACGGCTACAATTACTGACAGGAAGCGCGTTTATTGCTATGTGCGACGTGTCAGCGCTCTTCTACCCCATTCATCACTGACAGCATCACCTCTGGCCACATATTACTCGGATAATGGACTTTTCTTAATGGTGACACTGACAGGGTACTTGCACCTGTCTGAGTGTTTCTTGCTTGCGATGAAAAAAACATAAACCATTAACAATGTTTTTTCTTAGGAGCTAGCTATTTACAGTATATTTAGCTAACATACTAGAGCCAGCATGATGGAATAGCGGGAAGCGTTGCTGCCTTGCAGCGTTGTGTTCCTGGTTCGATCCTGTGCAATAGTGTATGTACTGTACGGAGTTTTACATGTCCTCCCTGTGGCTTTCTGGGTTCTCTGGCTTCCTCCCACCTACCTAAAACACTCCAGTAGGTAGAACGGCTAAAATAAATCACCCCCAGATGTGAGTGTGGGCAATGCAACGGGCTGGCGTAGAGCCTAAGTTTGGATTAGGTGTAGATGCTGGTCACTAGGGAGGTACTGTAAATGCTGAAGGCGCATGTATCTACTGGGGAACTTGTGCAAATTTAGGTTCTCTACAATGGCATTTCGTGCATTTTGAGGCGATAAGTTACACAAATCATGTGCTGAAACAGAGGAAAATTAACCACAGGCTCAGCATATTCAGTGAAAAACAGAATGATGCACCTTAAAGCAAAACGTGGCAAGAAAGGTATGTAAGACACACGCAGAACTCCATCAACAAGACAAAGAAAAACACAAGAATTAGTTTTGGCACGGAGCGTGCCGACATACTGTAGTGATACCAACACACGCATGATTAAAGCACAACACTGCACCCATAAGAAATTATGGGAACCATAGTCGTCCAATGGTATCTTTGCCATGACACTGTATATAGCACCATTGCATATAGTACTCTATTGTACTATATACCCTGGTAAAGGTACCATGTCATTACACTACACTATGGTACATGGTTCTACCATGGTTCATATTTTAGTACAACTCTACAATGACTATAGTATGGTACACGGTTCTACCATGTACCGTAGTATGGTACTATGGAACACTCACCAGGATACTGTAAAAAAATATGTTACACAAATTTATTATGTGCCGTAATAGAAATATTTATATAGTATGGCACGTTTGCATGTATTACATTAGTAATTGATTAAATACCATAGGCTATGTTGACACTTTCAATATTATATACAATAATAAATGTACAGATTAGTACAGGTTATAGTCTGTACTATAACATACGAGTACTATGTACTTACATATCGAATATGGTACAACCTGTACTGTATAAACATACATTATTATAAACCAGCTGAACTTTTTGTAGCGGCTCTGGTGCATTGTGGTGTATTCACCCAAGCATTATGGTACACACCATAATTACTACCACAGTACCCACTAAAGTGACATAGTACCTATCCTGGTACTCCGTAAAGTCCTGTGGCGCCTACCATGGTAATGTCTAATGTACAACAGTAATCATATGGTATGTACTGTACCATAGTATTTATACAATTACATAATGGTATTTACTATAGTTTACCATAATACACTATAGTACTGTACATACCATAGTAAAAGTTCTAATGACTGAAGTAGTGAGTTACTACAAGAACTATTCGAGTTAATCTCTATGAATTTATATCATGAAAAGGAAAAAGTTAAATTAAAGCCAATCAAGCAATTGATAAATCCTTATAATATGGTGTTCAAAATTTTTTTTACTCCACGGTGTACTTTTCATTTGTCACTGTTTACTGGCTGGATGCAAGGGCACATTTGGTCTTTCTGTTAAAGTTTGTAGATAAGCAAACTAGCATTTGTTCCTGAGTAGAGTCGCCTCCTGCATTACACGAGCCTTGGGCGGAAAGCATTTCCTAGGCCTTGGGCGAAAAAAAAATATATATATTGCAACTTGTTTTATACAAGCTGATGGAAATTTGCCCGAAGTATAGATTAAAGAACCTGGCCATCAAACCTGCCTTTACCAAAGCATCATGTTAATATTGATGGCAGTGAAATAAGGTTGTACTCACCTTCATTGCCATCTGTATTCATGCAACTCAGCTATTAACAGTAAAACAATATTATAATTCACACTAATTTACACCCTCACACCTCCATCTCTCCCTCTCTACCTCAGTGTCCTCGTTTCCAGTAGTAGACGGAGAGAACCAGTGTTTAAAAGCAGCACAGGACTGTGGGCTGTTCGAGAAATGTGGTGCCCTACGTGCAGAATATGTGCTGGCATGCACCAAGCGAGTGGCAGGCTTGGATCGCTGCAACAGACAGAAGTGCCACCGGGCGCTGCGCAAGTTTCTGGAGCGGGTGCCTGAAGAGTACAGCTTTGGCGTGCTGTTTTGCTCCTGCACCGAGCCATTGTGTGGAGAGAGAAGAAGGAAGACTATCGTCCCGTCCTGTTCCTATGAGGAGAAAGACGGACAACCCAACTGCCTGCACCTGGAGAGTTATTGCCTCCGTGATGACCTGTGCAGGTGGGTGTATGACTATACACACACTGTATACACTGGTAGCCCACAAGGTTTTGTTTTATGGCACCTTTAATTTTTCTATTCGTCATTGAAATGTTGATGGAAATTGGAATTATGTAATCAACAAAAATGTGTTAAATAACCCAGAATATGTTTTATATTTTCAATTCTTCAAAGTTTTTGTTTTGATGAAAGCTTTGTACACTCTTGCCATTCTTTCAGTCAGCCTCATTAGGGTGTCACCTGGCATGGTTTTCCAACAATCTCGAGGGAGTTCCCAAAGGTGTTGAGTACTTGTTGGCTGCTTTTCTTTCACTCTGCAGTCCAACTCATCTTAAACCATCTCAAGTGGACGTAGATTGTTATTGTGGAGGCCAGCACTCAATCACTCTCCTGCTTGGACAAATAGCTCTTAGATAACTTAGAGTGTATGTTAAGAATCATTGTCCTGTTGGAAAAAAAAAACAAATGAAGGTCCAACTAAGTGTGCAAACCAGATTGGATGGCATGTCACTGCAAAATGCTGTGGTAGCCATACTGGTTAAGTGTGCCCTCAATTCTTAGACTTGGAATTTTAGATTTAAGTCACCAACAGTGCCACCAGCAAAGCACCCCCACACCATCACACTTCCTCCTTCATGCTTCACAGTGGGAACCACACATTCGGGAACCGTCTGTTCACCCTCTCTACGTCTAACAAACACATGGTGGTTAGAACCAAAAATCTGAAATTTGGACTCATAAGACAAAAGACCAAAGATTACCCTGATCTAATGTCCATTCCTTGTGTTTCCTGGTCAAAAGTATCTTCTGCTTCGACCATGAAGGCCAGACTCACTCAGTCTCCTCTAAACAGTAGATGATGAAATATGTCTGCCACTTAGAAGCGCTGAGAAGCATTTATGTGAGCTCTAATTTGAGGTCCTGTAAATCAGTGGTTTCTGGGGCTGGTCATTCTAATAAACTTATCCTCTGCAGAAGATGTAGCTTTTGGTCTTCCTTTCCAGAGACAGTCCTCATGAGAGCCAGTTTCATCTTAGTGTTTGACACTTTTGGGGACTGAAATTGGGGAAACATTCAAAGTTCTTTAGATTCTTTGGATTAACTGACCTTCATTTCTTAAATTAATGATAGACCGTCTTTTCTCTTTACTTAATTGAGTGTTTCTTGCCATAGAAACATAGAAATATAGAGTTGTCCGGTAGTCGTGGTAGCACTAATGGGGCTACCAACCCATCCTCAGCAAAAAAACAACTCATGGATTAAAACACGTTAAGAAGGTTAGAAATGTCACAAATTATGTCTTGACAATGTACACCTGTGAAATGCAAACCATTCCATAAGACTACCTTGTGAATCTGATGAGATAATGCCATGAGTGTGCCAAGCTTTCATAGGTATTTATAGGATATCTTCAGTATTAAGAATAAAAATGACTAAAGGAGAAGTTGTGTCCAAACCTTTGACATGTAGTGTATACATCATCATGTTACCAATTGTTCCACATTTATGTTTTTGTCCTTATTGCTTCTCAATCTCTATTTCTGTGCCCTTTCTGGCTGGGAATTGAGTCCCTTTCCCATTTTTGGACCAGACACACACACATTTATCCAATTCACACTCCTACAGTGGGTTGGTTGATTTCTTTAGGTTTAGGTTTTCTCCTTTCATTTTTGGGCCCAAGCATTCACCAAGAAGAAAATGTGTTCAGGTCACGCTTACATTGTTTCTTTGGTACAGCAAAACAAGCTATTTGAAAAGCGAGAAAGAATTGAAAGGCAGGACAGGGGGCAGGAGAAGTGTTGAGGGGTTTATCAGGTTAGAGTTAAGGATGCTGGTTATGCTTTGGTGAACAAGATGCTGGTGTTTGTGGGTAAATTGGAAATTGTTTTTATTTCCCATTATTAAATTTTATTGTGTACGGCACATTTATCAGTTTACTGGGATTCATTTTCTCTTTTCTAATACGTCATTTTTGTTTTCAATATTATTCTTATAAAGTGATGATTTCTGCGTTTTTTTGGATGATATATGATTTGATTGCATTAATTAAGGGAGTTTTAAAATTTAAACATCTCTCCATCTCTCTCTCTCTCTCAGGTCCAGACTGGCTGATTTCCAGCAGAACTGCCAGCCTTCCTCTTACTCCCCTTCAGGCTGTCTGCGTGAAAGTGGAGCCGTCTGCCTGAAGGCATACGCTGGACTGATCGGTGAGCAATCATGCACTGATAAATGCCCTGTGACAGCCCACCAGAGGACTGCTGCCCGGGGTCCGTGCCCGTTCACACAAACTGAGCACAGATGATCCATGTCACTGTGCTCCAAGTAAAGCGGTTTGACATGGTTGTGTGTGTGCAGATGTTTATTACAGATAAACATACAGGAAGTGGACTGCTTATGAGCTATCATAGTCTTCCCTCCAGCTGGGTGATGTAAAGAGACATAAATTTAAGGAAAATATCTTGATAATATTTAGAATATGCAGTGCATAAATATATGTTTCTTGGATCCAAGCTTAATGCGAGAGTACTTGTAAGGGTTATGCGTACACGTGTTAATTATAGAACTGCTCTTTAAAAAAATAAAATGCGTAGATTATAATGTAAAAACATGTACATGAAAATATGTTAATCCAATAGTAATACCTGGCAGAAGAAATGTACAGCTCAGCTCATCGTGTTATTTATAGGCGCTCATGGTATCGTGCAGTGTGTCTGTGCACCTTCCATCCTTCCTCAAGGTGTTTTCTGACAATAACACAATAATGCACTGCTAAAAAGTGTAAGTTGACCAAAATGTCAGCATAAGCAATCAAACTTCAGATGCAACAATCCTCCCCGAGTCTCTTCTAAGTAAGCTCACATCAAAGAAACAAACCTGTAGGAGAAATTCAAATTCCTCATGGATTATGTGCATCTTTATACTGTCGCAAGAAATGAAACCAAAACAACAAAACGAAAAAAATATATATATATATAAACTCTGATTTAGTGTACACCAGTGTATGCAATGCAGCTGTAGGATATACCAGCATTGAGGAGACTAGAGTTGAGATTAATTCATCCAATTGCTGTTAAAAACTAATAATTTTTATTTTAATTAAATTACAAAGAAAAAATATAATAATAAATGGAATAATAGTAATACATCTACAAAGATCTACAAAACCAGATAACAGGACGACAGGATCAAAAACCAGGAAACGAAATAACAAAAGATCAATGCTTGGTAAGTTCAGACATAAAGACACAGAAGTCAGTGTGAAGTCTCTTGAAAGGTTCCAGGTTTAAACCCCAGCACCACCAAGCTACCACTGTTGGGCTCTTGAGCAAGGCTCTGAACCCATGATGGCTCAGATGTATAATGAGATTAACAAAATGTACAGTAAGTTGATCTGGATAAGGACATCTGGCAAATGCTATAGGGGTGAATGTGAGCAGGCAGGTGTGGGTTCAGAATGAGCAAAATTTTTACGTGTTACTGTGAGGTAACGGTGAAGGTGTGAGATTGCGTTTAGTAGATTTCAATTGCACACTCATAAGCATGTATTTAAAAATTTACAGCACCATCTGTTAAATTTTTAGATGAACTAATGATTTTTTCAAAGTAGATTTTTAATGATATGAGGGCGTTTTCCATTTAAATTTCAAAGTAGCTTATCTTCTCTTCCCGTGGGCCGATTGCAATGAAACAAAGCCTATTATATCTCAACCTTCGACCAAATATTGATATCAAAGTATTAAAATTCGTTCAGAAGGTTTTTACATGACACGTGTGCAAACAGACAGGCAAAAATTCCAAAAACCATCTTGATGTGTTTTATTACTCATCTTACGTCCCCCGAATTATTTTTCCGCAAATATCTTCAATGTACAGACGCACTAACTTTACAGTTTTATTATATGTATAGATTACTTAACTAAAGCTGACAATAAATAAGGGGAAATCAGTAAAACTCCAGTCAACATGGTTGCGGAGCTGGGGGGTGAACTGTTCAATTGTGCAGCATTGCTCATCAGAAAGAAAGCTTACCTGCAACATTATTACAAAAGTAAATGATGCATTAAAGTCTGATGCTGGCAAAAATATCTAGATAAAACTGCCCCATGCCCAGGCTCTGTATCCATCATGACCCTAATCAGGACAAACCATTTACTGACATACTGACATCTTTTACTCAGAAACTGGGTTCTTTTTTGGGGGGTTAAGATTTTCTCTGCATTCCTTATTGTTATGCAATGTTTAATTATTGCCAGCTCTCGTATTTATCATTCCAGGGAAATGAAGATGCTTGAGCCGAAAATATATCTGATTACTGGATACATTTCCTCCGGGACGAGATGCCATTACAGAGGTTCAGTAATTAGTAAAAAAAAAAAAAAAAAAGTCCTGGCAGGCTCAAGGGTTTGTGCTGAATTCCCGGCGTGACATGGACCTGAACTATCAGGACATCAGGCGCTTTAATGAAATTAGTCAGAGATGTGTCACATAAATGAGCGACGATGTGGCTGCATGTGTTAACATGATTAAAGCCGAGGGCCGAGCGTGCTGCAGATTCTCCCAGATGGACGCCTGACTGCTTACCCCCTCATTTCTCTCACGTTTCAAATGTCTTTTTAAGTCTATATCTTATTTATCTCATCTCTAAAACTTTCTCTTCTTGTTGGCAGGTACGATCATGACACCGAACTACGTGAGTAACACGAGTATGGAGGTGTCTCAGTGGTGTAACTGTGAAGGCAGTGGCAATCAGCTGCAGGAGTGCCTGCGCATCCTCCACATGTTCAACAGCAACACTTGCCTGCGTGAGTGTTAATGTATCACCAAACGCATGCTTAAAAGTGCAACACAATCCAGAATATCAGCCGTCTGAAATGTGTTACATATAAATATTCAGGATATGTACCGCAGACATCAAGTTCTGCTCTATGTTTGGGGGATTATCAGTCTGAATACCGCTGCCATCACTGCCTACTTTGTGCGTGGGAAGGACGGCTTTGTTTTCTCCTTCGGTTATTAGCGTGAGACTAGCTAGTCACGGCTTTGCTTGACTCATGTATGTAAAATAGAGCAATTAGCACTCTCCTGTAAATGTGTTCAACTGCACTATGATGTTGTGTGAGCAGAATTTGTAATGTCAAGGCTGAGCGATGTGTTAGTCTTCATTATCCCAGATCGCTAACTGAAATGCAGTACGAGGAACTTAATAGTGGACTTTTATCCAAAGACAAAATTTAATTATTATTGGCTGGATTATTTTGGTAATTTTGTCTTTAATATATCCTAAATGCAATATATGATTATTTCTCCCATATATAAAGAGCATTTTAATGAAAATCAATATATGAATCAATATAATCAATTATAATTATATTTAAACAATTTTTGGTGTGACACTTCAAATTGTAGACCCATTATTGATGTTAAAATTGGCCTTGTGCGCCCAATATGCAGTAAAAACCCTGAGAAGGTACAACATGCCAATCTTTCTCGTCTTTCACTATATAGTGGGTGGGGATTATGTTTGGCCAAGCTTGCATAAGCTTTGCCAATCACACAGCTGCTGCCACTTGTCCCTCTTACACAGTTTTCTCAAATCTATGCCCATACCCTTGGACAGTCTTCAGTCTGAGCAATCTAGAAAGTCGACCTAACAAGCTATAGCAACCCCAGCGTGTGAAAGTTAAACTAAAAGACATAGCCGCCTACCTGAGAATTTTGACGATTCCGAGGGTCGGACAATCCCACTTTACCTCAATTCAATAAGTTAATGTCTTGTTCTTATGTTCAAGGTTTTTACGCAATACTCAACATTTCACACGACGTCCCTTGCTAATATAATACCTTTAAACGTCTTTAATATTCGACTCTTTATACGGTCCATAGAACAAGCTAGCCGTTATTATTCTTACAGGAATGCCAAAGTAAATATTCAGTTCGGGGCAGTGATGTTGAGTTGTGTGCGGTATTTATTTCAACGATTTGGCAGCGTTTGACTTTGAGAAATATGTTGCTGCTTTAAATGGTCTTGCTTATTAATGCATGAGGGTGTACAGCAGAGATTAGTGGCAAATGGCCATGATGGTTGAATCTACTGATGCTGACTGGAGAGAAAACTTCTAATAAAGCTGAGTGTCATTCAAATCCACAATACATCGATCCGTTTATTCCTGTTTTAGAAAATTATTGACTTACGCAGTGTACATTAATGCAGTCATACTGGAATAAGGCTTTTCATAATCTGAATGTCAAAATAGTAGTGGATTTGGGGTATTAGCATTAACAAGGAGAGAGGAGAGAAGAGACAAGAATCCTATGCTACCAGCATAAAGAGCCAGTCACCTTGTTGGTAAACAAAACAGATTCAGATCAGATTCTTACATTGACAGAAGCAAAATAAAAAAGAAGAATGAAGTCTAGCATTAGGTTTTAAGTTACATAACGCTGAATTATTGATTCCTGACTGTGTTTTCGGTTGTCACAGGTAATGCTATAGAGAACATGGGAAGTGCCAATCCTCGGCCTGTGGAGGGGACACTGCTCCCTCCCCCTCGCCCCTCCCCCCACGTCCAACAGGATGAACTTAACGTCAACTTTTTCGGAGACCTCAACTCGGTGGGTACTGAACACTTACAGGACTGCTGAATGCACTACTGAATGAACTATGAAACTTTACTACTGAACACAGTACACAAAAAAACTATAAAACTACACCTGAACACACTATTTAATGAACTATACAACTATACTATTGAACACAATACTCACTGAAATATAAAACTATATTACACTAATAACTGAAATGTAAATCTATATATATTACACTACTTAATGAAATATACTGTACAACTATACTATTGAACACAATACTTACTGAAATGTAAAACTATCCTACTGAATACACTAGTCATGGAACAATAAAACTATACTCCTCAACACACTACGCAACAAACTAAGACTATAAAACTATACTACTGAACACACTACTCATATTACCTAATGAACTATAAAACTATATTTCTTAACATTAACAATATAAAACTAATCTAGTGAACATACTGTACTTTTGAATGAATTATAATACCATACCACAGAACACATAAAGCAAACTACAAAACTATACTACTGTACACACTACTTAATGAACTGTAAAACTTAACTTCTGAACACTGTCAATGAACTACAAAACTATACTACTAAATACATTACTTAATGAACTACAAAACTATACTACTGAACCGACTACTCAATGAACTATAAAACTATACTATTGTACACACTGTTCAACAAACTATAAAACTAAACTACTGAACACTACCTAATGAACTATAAAATTAAAGTACTGAACACAATCAATGGACTGTAAAACTATACTACTAAACACATTACTCAATGAACTATAAAACTGTACTACTAGTGAATACACTACTCAGCAAATTATAAAACTTTATAAAAAGTTTTATAATTTATATAAAAAACTACTAATCACACACTACTCAGTGAACTATAAAACAATACTACTAAACACATGTAATGTAAATACATTACTCAATAAAATATAAAACTATACTACTGAACATGCTACTCAATTAAGTATAAAATCATTCTACTGAATACACTACTGAATGAACTATTAAAAATAGAATACGAACAAAATATATTGAATATGGAAAAAACATTTGTAGTACTAATGAGTTCATCACACACACACACACACACACACACACACACACACACTAAACTGAACTACTATGCAAAATAAATAACATACTGAAAAACTAACACTCTCAACACAACAGAACTGAACTCACCCACCCATCCATTTTCAAACACGCTTACCCTGTCAGCCTGTGTGTTGTAAGGGGCCTGGAGCCTATTCCAGGAAATTCGTAGAAGACAGGCAACACCCTGGATGAGGTACCAACCCATGCCAAGGCACAAGCATACCTGCAGTCAAAAACTATGGGCAATTTGGAAACACCAATCAGCCCACAAGGAGTCTTTGAACTGTGAGAGGAAATCAGAATACCTGGAGGAAACCGACAAGGCACAGGGAAAACACACATTCAAACTATCACCCTTGGAAGTGACACTAGGTGTGTCTACTAATCACTAAGCCACCAGTACCGAAGCCACTACTTTAAAACTATATTACTGAACATACTGCTCAACAATCTAACAAACTGAATCAATAACTATATTGCTGAACTGAACTCTTGTGCACCATATTCAGCATCCTGTTAAACTAACACACCGACCACACGACACTACTATTTCATTACTCTAAAAACATCCCTCAACAACACACTTCCCCAAAAATGAACGCCTATTGAACACTCCAGCCAATATACATAAATTAAGACTGTAAAATACGTGTGTGTAACTTTATTAGCTGACACAATAACACACAGCGGAGTGTGATTGTCAGCTTACACACAGAACACCAGTGAGAGCCAGCTCTTCTAAATGCAGTAACTTTGGCTTTGGAACGGGGTGTTTTACAGAACGCATGGCTGATCAGGAGCGCAGCCAAGACAAAGTCACAGCCCAGTGCTCTGAAAACCTCCAACAGGAAGAGCTGTATGTGTGAACCAGACCGCGTTAATTGAATATGCTATACAATGGATGCTGTGACTAGAGCAGCTTCATTATAATACAGTATAGATTTAAAAGCATACAGTACTTCAATTAACGCTAACATGGCTTACAATGAAAGCTCCATCTTAGGTAGATGAATGTCATCTTCATTAAGTAAGCTATAATTATGTCACTGCTTCAGATTCAGAGCTGTTAGCCTTCTAAGGCATTTTGTCGGACAGTTTAGACTAGAGTGATGAGAACCACATAATACAACTACACAAACTGCTGCGCATAATATGACTACACAAACTGTTACACATGATATGGCTACACAAACTGACACAATACAACTAGACAAACTTTTACACATGATACGACTACACAAACATCTACATGTAATACAATTACACAAACTACTACACATCATATGAATTCATACGTAAAGTGCAACACATAATGCAACTAAACAATTTGCTATGCATAATATGACTATACAAAGTGCCACGCATAATACGAATACACAAACTGCTATGCATAATGCAACTACACAAACTGCCACAAATAACACAGCTACACAAGTTGCTACACATAACACAAATACTCAAGCTGCTACACGTAATACGACTACAAAAACTGCTACACATAATACAACTACACAAACTACTACACATAATACGAATACACAAAGTGCAACACATAATACAGCTACACAAACTGCTACATGTATGACTACACAAACTGCCACGCATGATACAACAACACAAACTGCCACACATAACATAGCTACACAAACTGCTACTCGTAATACAACTGCATAAACCATTATACACGATACAAGCTACACAAAGTGCTACTCATAATATAACTACACAAACTACTACACATAGTACAAATACACAAAGTGCAACACATAATACGACTACACAAGCTGCTACACATATCACGGCTACACAAATGTTTATACATAATACAACTACACAAATTTCTACACATAATGTTACACATAACATAACTACAAAAAATTGCTACACATACTGTACTGTATAACTACACAAATTGCTATGCATAATACAACATGCTACAGCTACAGAAACTACTTGACAAAATTTAAGTACACAAACTACTTCAAACTACTTTGTATAATACAAGTACACAAACCATCATGAATAACACAACTGCACAATCTCTTACTCAAAACTACACAAATCACTGCAGATAATGCAAATACACAAACTACCATGCATAGTACAACTTCACAAATTACACTAATGCAAAAACTGAAGAAAAAAAATTGAACACAAATGCACAACCTACAGTACCACACAAACTACTATGCATAATGCAGTTACACAAATGACTATACATACTACAATTACACAAATTACTACTTAAACTATAAATCTACTACACATACTGCTACACCTATTACAAGTACATTAATTACACATAACATAATCTAAACAAAATCCAAACTACAACACAAACGACATTGTATATTAGAAGTATACAAACACTCACAAATTACACAACACAATCTACTACACAAAACACTACATGCAATACAACTCCACAAACTACTGCATAAACTGATACACATAAATACCCAGACTACTATACACTACACAAATGAGTTTCAGTTTAGCCTTTATTTATCACACATACATTACTGTATAGTGAAATTCTTTATT
The DNA here is from genome assembly GCA_028570985.1 of Heterobranchus longifilis. Lineage (NCBI taxonomy): Eukaryota > Metazoa > Chordata > Actinopteri > Siluriformes > Clariidae > Heterobranchus > Heterobranchus longifilis. Next base: position 2,075,189 of record JAOVVB010000010.1, read on the forward strand.
CTTCGCACATTCCAGCTTCTTGTTAGTCGGCTGGGGTCAGAGCACAGGGTCAGCCATTTCACAGCACCCCTGGAGCAGACAGGGTTAAGGAACTTCCGATCAGTAACTTAGAGCCTTAACACACTTATTATACAACTTTATAAACTACAATATATAATAGAACTATATTTACCGCAGACACCATTATCCAGAGCAACTTACGTTTTCATCTCATTGTACGTCTGAGCAGTTGAGGGTTAAGCGCCCAACAGTGTTAACTTGGTGGTGTTGGGGTTTGAACCTGGGACCTTCACCAACACATTACCCACTGCTATCCCAATGTTTTTTCATATAAACAACAATTTCTGCCAACAGCACACCAGGTTTCAACAGACCTTTGCAAACTAAACTACAGACATAGTCGGCAAGATTCGAACCTGTGCAGGGAGACCCCAATGGATTTCGAGTCCATCGCCTTTACCACTCGACAACTACATGCTGGTTTACATATTAAACACCTACACAAACTACTATACAACTTGAAAATATTCGTTTTTAGTAGATCCTCACAACGTAAGTGACACAAAGTGACACTTTCTAGTTTAGCATCTAGTTTCACCCCCAGCAGAAAACTAAATGCAACATGGCAGTCAGTGTGGGCAAGAGTTAGAGACTTGAGTGAGGAAGTGGACTTTCTAGTGTCACTCCACCCGGCAGATATATAATGCCATAGATGTTAAATTACTGGCTGATGGGGTTATACAGTCATTGTGTATGTGAAATGCCAAGTTAATTTTAGACACAGATCTTGATTCATTCATCTACAAAGTCAGCAGAGACCCAATTAGATACCAAAAGGAATTTTTTTATAGACTTATATTTAAATATTATTCTAATTTTTGCAATAGGCATTAAAGTAGAAAGTGGTTCAATTTTATACCCTTTTCCTAATTTCTTAATTTCAGGTAGCAGGGTGGTATGTTTATCTCAAAACAGTTGCACACTCTAATTATTCATTTAACCAATTTATTTCAGTTTGAGTGCTGGAATATGCTTGTTCCATCAGGGAAGACAAAACTTATAGATGTGATAACCTGGTCATTCAGTACATTCAGGTCTTCAGCTGACTTCATTTTATTGCCACATAATGTTACTGAGTCTAGACCTGACCATCTAAAGCAACCCCAGATCATAACACTGCCTCCAGAGGCTTGTACAGTGGGCACTATGCATGATGGGTGCATCACTTTATGTGCTTCCCTTTTAATTCTGATTCACCCGTCGCTCTGGAATAGAGTAAGTCTGGACTCATCAGACCACATGACCTTTTTCCATTGCTACAAAGTCTTTTTTCAAAAATATTTACGCTCCCTAACAAATCGAAGCCTAATCGAAGATTAGTTTCCCTAACATATGGTTTTCTTATGGCCACACAACTGTTTAGTCCCAAGCCCGTGAGTTCTCATGACATTGTGCGCGTAAAGAAATGATCTTACTTTCACTATGAAACATTGCTACTGTATGTTTTTTTTTACTGTTTTTACTTTTTATTTACCATGCAACTTCATCAAGTGTTTAAGTGAGCTCTATTTATAATAAAAAAAAGGATTTTTTTTTCTTTTTGTCTTTCACAAGTTGATTATTCAGCACTAGGTTTTTCTTTCAGGTTTTAATAATGTGTTAAAGGGTTCTTAAGTAAGTTCAAATCTCCTTAGTTTGATTGAGGCTGCCCAATAATTTGATTCTCAAATGGCGACCTTTTTTTTTGGCAAGGCAGTATATTTACATATACTATACACTTAGCTTTCCACTGTTAGAATATTCCAAGTTACTGTCTAATTGGCTGCCAATGGTTGGGAGCACGTCCATGCACTGGGTTTTATTAGTGTGATGGGAAATCAAACCTTTGGGCACTTTAACAAGAATGATGCATTCACTGGATACAGCTAAATTCTGTAAGGTTCACAGCATCCCAAGTATTTCAGTAAATTATTGTATGAATCAAGTAGTGGTGAGTAAAAGTGTGAAAGTAGGCAGTTCTTAATCATGTTAAATAATGAATCTGGCAGACTCTCTAGAAGAATATTAAAGTAATACCCATTTTGTGTCCAATTCTGACAATGGCAGAATAAGTCTGATATTAGCCTGATATATATTTTATTTATTAAACCTGCTTCCCCATTTCTTATTGTAGGAAAATGTATTTTAAAAAAGGTTTTAAAGGATTTGGCCAATAAAATTCTGATTTAAAGAAGTAAATTTCTTTTGGTTTATAATAAATAGGAATTTTTGTAAGTGACCATGACAGTGTAGTCTTTTAAGTATTGTGGTACATATTTTAAACATTCTTGTGCTCATGAGATTATTTTTAACCAAGTGAGAAAATGTTAGCACTTAACCTTTTAATAACCCGTCAAACATATTACATTCTCATAACGTCCTCGAGTTACCTAAAGAAATCCGTTTTAACCTTACCATAGCTCTGTTTTTCATGGTAATTGATCTAAAGCCTTAAAAAAAAAGACAGCGAGTCTGACTGGAGCGCATTTTTAGTCAGCACTGTGATCAGTGTAGGTAGGGCCCCACATTCAAACAGCCTACACTGCCACGTCCAATTACCGAGACCTCCATCCTTCAAGCTAATGACTCTTGTAAGAAATTAAATCAATATTGATCTGGTGTGCTCTTTGCTGTGTTCTCAGATTATATTGACGCTCGGAATAAGGGCCAACCGCCAACGTTTCATCAAAGCTCGGTGGCAATGTTACTGGCTCAGAATCTCAATCTGTATCCATTTCAGTTGAGTCTTTGCCCGTGTCTCAACCTAATGTTTTAATTCACAGACTCACTCATGTGAGAAGAGTGGCCAAACATCTGTCCATGGGCACGTCACTGCTCATGGACCTGCATCTTTATTAGCATTTACAGCTGGGGGATCAAAACGGACAGAGTTCATTCTGGGTTTTTTTTTTTTTTCAATTCGGCTTGATTTGAAACAGCCCATAAAAAAGACATGGTTAGCGTGTTCAGTTTTCTTGGTCAGCTTTGACTGAAGCACTATATTGACATTTGTCGGTCTATACAAAAAAAAAAGTCTGCGATTACAATTTGTTAGTCTTCGAAAACACATTAAAACGTTTTGCCCGATATTGCATTCATTCTGCCCGATATTGCATTCATGTCATGAGTCAGACCTCTAGATTTCAACAGAGAGTAAAACAGTAAGAGGTTGTTATTGTATTGTATTTTTGTCATTATATGTCATGGAGTTCAGAAGTGATCTTTCTCAATGCCGCAAACTGGCGTACAGTAGCGTTAAGAAATGTCAAGATTGTGAAGCTTTTGCCAAGGAACATATACAAAAGATTATCTTCAGGTGGAGGGTCTGATATTGTGACTCATTTTTTCCTCCAAATTGAACTTATGTCTTTCTTGAAAGATTTTCTCATCTCTGTGGTCGCAAGGGTCAGGTGCTGTGAATGGGACATTAACCTAGAATCTGAATTAGCGAATTACACCATGTAATTTTTTTAAACAGTGGTCAATAAAGGGTCAGGGGTCATGACACATTTAAAAAGAAAAGGTCATTATATTTATCTTCTTATGACATTATGGCATTTTCTGCATGGCTGCTAATACGGATGAGTCCTTTTCTTTCTTTTTGTTTTAATGGAAATCTATTCCTGTACATCCATTTCCATCCTCACAGACTGTTTATTGGTGAGCACTTGCGGCACTTTTGTTGTGTGTGTGTGTTTACACACTGGACCACGTGTACATCCTCAGTAGTGTGTTTGTGTGTATATGCGTGTGTGTGTGTGTGTGTGTGCATACACAGAGTGCAGGGGCTTAGAGATAATCTGAGCTTCCAGACAAAAAGGATTCAATTCTGTTTCCGCTGTCACTTCTACCTCTCTTTCTCAGCCAAATCGCGCTCTCTTCACTGAACGTCTCTCTGTCTTTTCTTGATCTCTCTCGCTCCATCTTTTCCATTCTTCTTCACGTGTTCGTCTCTTTCGCTCCCTCTCGCTTCGTGAAAGGATTAGTCAGAGGTGTTTGCGGGAGGCAGTGCATCAATCAGACTTTATTAGTATTAATTTATTCGTGCCCATCTGTCACTCTCTCTCTCACTCTCCCCTGTTATCGCTACTTCTTAATCCCTGTCTCTGTAACTCTCTCTCTCTCTCTCTCTCTCTCTGTCTCTCTCTCTCTCTGCAGGCTTACTCACTTTGGACAGGTTGATGTTGGACAGGTTACCTTTCATGTCATCCCTAATGCCCCTTTTCCCTCCTCTCTGTCTCTTTTTCAATTAAGACAAACACTCATTTATTTGTTTTCATTCTCTTTTGGTGTCAGGTGGAGGAAAGCGTGGAGGAAAAGAACGAGCCTGACGATGGCTTATATCCAGACAAGGAGTTCAACGTTATTCCTCCGTTCTCCGAGAAGGCCACTGTCAGCGATTTGGGTTCGGAGACGGGCAGAGTTCATGGCCAGGCCACAGCCCTTTCAGCCTCTCTGTATCTTTTTCTCCTGTTTCTGCTGCTCACTACCCTCAGCTGGGGCTAGACGGCAATGACATTCGCCCTCATACACACTTACACTTATACCCTTACATCTGCACACACCTTCCTCAAAATAATCACTCACACCCATGCTAAAGACTCAAAGACTTTATACTGAGGGATGGAGATGAAAAGAGAAGAAGAGGACAGAGGACAGGAAAGTCCTCTCCTACCCACTACTGTCCTTTCCTTTCACTCTGTTTCTCCTTCTCGCCGAGAGGGGCTGTGTGTAGCTCGCCGATCGCAGCTTGTCCCCCAGGGAGTCGCTCTCTGAATCTGATTCTGTGCCAATTGTTCGGAAAAATTGTTAGGAATCACGATTCATGATTCATGACTCATGACGCATTGGACTGAATGGAATCGGATGTATTTAACACCTGACTGTCATTGAGTGAATCAGTGAATCAGTGAGTCAGTAATGTGATGTATATGTTGTATAATTCTCCTTTGCTTTGCTGATGTTGGCTAACCGTCAGTCAACTTGCGCCGCTGTTTGGAAATTGCTGTATCGCTTCCGTCCAATGACACAGCTACGTATGAGTGCACAGCTTGCTCTTTTTTTTTTTTTTGTACTTTGCATTTAGTCACCTTCTGCGTTTTATCATTGCTGAAGCTTTTATAACTGTGTGTGAATGTGTGTGTGTGTGTGTACAGAATGTTTGCACTTTGTCAACATCAGAAAAAAAAAAACTCCTACAATATGTGTCCACTTGCAATTTTGCCTCACTGCATCGTATTTATTTGAGTGAACAGCTCCGCTGGTGTAGTGACTGTGATAGCCCTCATCGCAGGAACACAGTTTAATCTCACTTGCACGCCAAATTCGAATTATTTGAAGTATTTGTGAATGAATTAAAAAGGATTGGAATATTTGCGAATGCTGGCTATCTATTAGCAACAGCTGTAACAGAGAGGCTGTCATTGAATCACATTAGCTTAACCTAAAAATACAAAATAATTCCATAAACTAAAGCCAATATTTCTTTGCTATGGTTTCACTAACAGTATGTGCCAAATTAAAACAAAGTGACAACTTTTTTTGCTCCTAAAATAGTTTAATAGAAAGAGACACTATTCCCTAAATCTAGTCAGTTAGACCAATTACTTACTGTAAGCTAGCATTACAAATGCTTAACTGAACACACAATCTACAATAATAAGGCTAAAGTCACTCTGTTCTGATCTGTTAAAGATTAAAAAAAAATATAAAATTTTAATAATTTATTAATTAGATTTTAATTGAGGAAAATGTTTTCTTAATATTTCATTAAGCTCATTAAAGCTATCAAATTAGCTTGCTAGTGTTTGTAGCAACCTAATTTGTTAGCTAGTTTTGCTAGCTAGATCATTTCTAAGCTAGCTAGTGTTGATAAGGGTTATTGTCACAGTCATTAGCTAAGACAGGCATATTAATTGAGAATATGTGTAAGACTAAAACAAAATACAGCGGTACCTCGGCATACTGATTTAATTTGTCCTGGAGGCGAGTTCTTAAAGTGAAATTTTGTATTGCAAAATGCATTTTTCTATGGGAAAATGCAGATAATCTGTTTTCTACCCACCTGAAAATATTAGCTACTGAATATTACTAATTTCCAATACTATAGTCATATTTTTTTGCATATAAAAACAAGCAAAACATTTAGAAAAGATTAAAATGAAGTAAACATTTAACCCTAATTTATGGCTCCTCTCGGACTTGGCTGCTTTAAAAACAAAACTCTGGCAGCCTTTTCTTCTAGGTAGCCGCAATGCTAACTTTCTTAGGACTTAGGATGGTGCTATATCTTCACAACATCTTGCACAAAATGCAAAATAAAACAAAAAAACATTCACTTTGCTTGGATCCACTGACGCAAGTTTTAAATGGCTCACATAGGTACATGCAACTTAGCCAGTGTTTGGTTCAGGTAGTATTTTTGCTGGTATACCGAAAATGCCTCGTATGCCAAGGCAAATTTCTGGCAAAATTTCAGCTCTTAAGGCGCCTGTTCGTATGCTGAGGTACCACTGTCAATAAAAATCTTTTTTTTTTTCCAGAAATAAACCAAGCTAATTTGCATTGACTTATTAATAAATAAGCTAGCTAGCATTGTAATTGAGGGTTTCATTACACTACGATAGCGTGGCTAATTATAGTGACATAACTAGCCAGCTGTTAATATTAAGGTTAATGTTTTTTTGGTGAGGTTGTAATGCAAATTTGTGCCAGATTAAAAAAAAAAAGCGTTTTAATTAAGGAAACAGACAGCTAACGAGCCATTACCCTTTAAATAAGCTAGCTAGTGTTGTAAAAGGGGTTTATCATTGCAGAAGGTTTGCTAAACATCAAGATCTTGCCAAATAAATTAAGATTGTGAGTAAAACTGTGGCTTCGGGTTACACTGAGGTAACCAGTAGTTTCTTGATATCTGAATAAACTGAAATTATATAGTAAATAAGTTGTGATTACAGTTAAGTTTCTGAATGTTACACCAGAATTTCGATTGTTTTTGCGAGCATTACTCTCAGGGCAAGCGGCTCGGTCACGACACCAGCGTTTAACTGATTCTGCATCAGTAGCTGTTGTTCACCATGATGGCCAAAAAAAGAAAGAAAGAAAGAAAGAAAGAATTATAAAAAAACTGGATAATTGACCTAGTTATTAAAGTGGACGGGTAATGCATGCTAAGATGACGTAAAAATGAATAAATCATAAAAAAAAAAACACATAAGCAATTTTAACCCCATCTACAGATTGTTCTTTATCCGTGTAAAGTTTGTAAAGTATGATAATAAATAAAAATACAAACACTGTAAAAAATTTTTTTTTATGAATTTTGTTTATATTTCCACGAGTGCCGTGATGACGAGCGAAGAACAGTAGATGCGATGATGGAAAATGCAAGTAGATATGTATTGTTAGAGTATGAAATCTTTGTTTGTGAGTTCTTTGTCTTAGGTGAAGTTCCAGGCACACTATCACTTACACTCAAAAACACACACACATACACACACATTCGGCGTGACCCTCCGTCGGTGCAGATGCAAGCGCTTTTCCTTTATTGCTCTATCTGCGCTGTGCTTTAATTTTAAGAGTCAGCACAGGCTGTGGACTCTAACCAGGGGCATAAATAATAAACACACACACACACACACACACACACACACACACACACACACACACACATCCTGGAACAATGCAACTTACTGAAGTCGAAATAATAAAAAAAAAAAGTGTAAATAAATAAATAAATGAATGAATAAATAAATAAATAAATAAATACACTCGTGCGTGAAGTCGAGAGTGCAGTACAGCAGGTGTTGGGGGTCCAGTCTGGGTTTGGAACCTGAAGGAGGAAGTTATTTGCCAGCCGGAGATAATGGGTTATAACGCAAACTGTTCATCTTGTTGTGCGATGTAGGGGGAAGAATTGCTTTTGATAGAGTATGGAAAAATAAAGAGAGATATGTTAGAGGAAAGAAAAGAAGAGAGACCCTCCAGCACAAACATACAGTCAAACATCTCCAGCACTTTTTTTCTCATATAAATCTATTGCTGACACTAATGTTTTTTTCTTCTCTGCTCCCCCTCCTTCGTTCATCCTTCGTGTATGTCTGAGCATCTCTCCTTCACTTCCCAAAGGGCTTTAATGTAGGAGGGTTATTAAAGCCCCCGCTTTGGTTTTACCCCCTCTATTGTGCCAGTTCAAAGGGATCTAACGCAAGGCAGAGAGGTCAGTCTCTGCTCTGTCTCTCTAAACTCTGTCCTATTGAAAGGAAGTGCCTCACATTACACCAGATTTTCACCATGTTTTAACAAAAACCTCCCCAAATTGCTCTATTATGCGACAGGAGCGCTGATCGAACTACGCCTCCACCGTCCGGCCGAAGGTCAGCACTCATGTTTTTTTTTTTCCTTCAAATATCGACTTCGATTTAAGCGACAAATTAAGTTGTCAGCGGAAAAAAAAAATACGGTGCTTAGGAGTTAAGGTGAATAAACACATCACGTCTCAACATTTCTTCTGTATTAAAAAAAACTGCTACAGGACATAGAGACAAGTTAATAATATTGGGCAAGAAATCTTTTCTGTCATGATTCAGCAATTTCTGGTTGTCGTTTGTAGATGAGGGGGACAAAAAGGGCCTGTAAAGTATCTAGGCTCTGCAAAAGGCCAGCGCAGAAATTAATTAAGGTAGGTTCTTTGATCCAGAACCGAATTTTCAGATATTTCTTATATATTCATGAAGAAAAAAGAAAAAGAGTCAGATTTCTGGTGGGATTAAAAAAAAAAAATTCAGGTACTTACCTTATCAACTGTTTTGCCTCTCCTTATACACGGTTTACAAAGTCTAAGAAAAGCACCTTTAATTATTATTATTATTATTATTATTATTATTAATATTATTATTATTATTATTAGTAGTAGTAGTAGTAGTCTATCACAGATACATTATATAGAGTGCAGTATGATTTTTATTAACTTATAATTTAACACAGAAATAAAATAAAAGTGAAGTAAAAACAACCTATAAATTAAAAAATAGTGATAAAAATGCAGTGTTAACATTTATCAACGACAGAAATGGAAACAGTCCTCTTAATCGAATGTTTTAATTTTTTTTTATATACAAAAGGTAGTGCATCAAAGTATTTCAAATAATTCAACAGGTCTTGTCCTGTTCTACTAGTCATCTAAATACAGTAACCAATGTTTTAAAAAAAATTATTATTAAAATATTTATGATTTCCACAAACATTTATCAAATAAAAAATCTTGTATTGCAAAAATATATCACAGTTCTTTGCAAAAGTCTCAAGCAAATCCTAATTTCTTTATATTTAATTTAATTTTCTTTATATTTACAGTAATTCAATTAAATGATGTACATAGATCATATATAATCAAATTAAGTGATTTTTTAAAAAAATTTATTTTTACTGCAACAGGCTGCAAAGTGCCTAAATATACAATTAAATTATTTTTTTCTTATGTAAAAATCTCAGCAGCAACCTCATTTCCCTTCTCGTCTGTTCCAACCACTCAGCACTCAGCATTACCAGTATACTAATCACCGACCTGATCATCTGTCATCATCTGCATCTGTTTTTCATTGGTTCATGTATGTTGGTGCATGTAAGTTAGATGAGTTGTCAATACTTAAATGATTCATAGGTCACTGTGTGGCTTAACAAACAAAATCATTCCTCTGAAAATGAGAAATGTCCTGAAAAATGTCCTTCAGGAAGCCTGGAGAGCTATTCCTCAGGACTACATTAAAAATACAAGAAAGTCTGTCACTTTGGAAACAAAATATGAAGAAATGTGGGGTGGCGCAAGACTTTCTCAAAGTACTGTAGATTTTATTATGAGAGAGAGAGGACGTTTTCTAATTCAGTGTTGTTGATACAATTTTCATCTGTGCAGAATGAGAAACGTGGCTATTTGCTGAAACAAAAGAAAATGACCCAATGTTATTTATCGAGGCAGTCCATGCCTCTGGTATGAAAACATTTTTTTATGGAAGGACCAGAGACGTGATGTGATCTGAAACACGGAGCCTATTTATTACTCATATATTTCTTCGCAGAAACTTAATTTACCTCTTAAATTGAATTTGAGATTTGGACAGAGACACGGATATCACTACTGACGCAGACAGAGCTCATCCAATCAGAGTCCTTAATTAAGAACACACACGTTCCCCGGCGGGAAGATTGACGTGTGCGTCCATATGCCGCTCAGCCCGTGCGATGGCTGGTGTAATTTTTAAATTGCTGTCACTGAGCAAAAACCAGAGCATGACATAAAGACAAGAGGCAGTGCCAGCTGTGTCCCCGCTTTACAGTGGTACGTTTTTTTTTTTTTTTTTTTTTTAGTGAAACAAACAAACAAACAAGCCATGCGTTAAATGACTGCAGATAGCAGGATATCAGGGGCCCTGAGGCAGAGAGG
>JAOVVB010000010.1:2125436-2137400 GCA_028570985.1 Heterobranchus longifilis
ACCATTTCTGTGTAGATTTTCACCACATGTTTTAGGTCGTTATCCTGCTGAAAGACCCAATGATGACCCATCTTCAGCTTTGTAACAGAGGTCATCAGGTTTTGATTCAAAATGTCCTGGTATTTCATGATGCCATGCACCCTAACAAGGTTTTCTTTGGAAGAGAAACAGGCCCACAGCATCACAGATCCTTCACCATACTTCACAGTGGGCATGGAGTGCTTTTCCGCATACTCAGCTTTTGTTGCAGGGTGTTTGTTGCCAAAACGCTCTATCTCGGTCTCATCAGACCACAGCACACGGTCCCAGTTGAAGTCCCAGAACCGCTTGGCAAACTCCAGACGTTTATGTTTGTGATTGTAGGTGAGAAAAGGCTTCTTCCTTGCATGCCCCCCAAACAGCTTGCTGGCATGTAGATAGCATCTGATGGTTGTTATGGAGACTTTGTGACCCCAAGATGCCTCTTTTTGATGCAGTTCTCTAACAGTGAGGTTTAGATTTTTTTTTTACTTATTTACCCATCCTCCTCACTGTGCGGGGTGGCAAGATAAACTTGGGTCTAAGCCTCGTTTGTCACTGTTCCAGTTGTTTTAATGATTCTTCTGACTGTAGATATGTGGACTTGTCTTATTTAAAGGGGGTGGGGGGGGGGGGGGTTCTCTCGTCTTTCCCATGTTGAAGAATGGATAAGAGAAATAGGCCTCTGGGAAACAGGAAGTCATGAATTATTAATTTTCTAGATACTCTGATCAACTTTAAAAACTACAGTAAAAATTACAAAAATCCTCAATTACATTTATTTTATCAGAATTGTCATGGGTGCCAATAATTTTGAAACAGGTGATTTTATATTAAAAAAAATAGTCATGGATTTTTTTTTTATTCACTTGAGTTAAAGGTTAGACTTTTTTTTTTTTTTTTACAATTTTGTAGTGTGTGTGTGTGTGTGTGTGTGTGTGTGTGATTAGGCTTCTGTAATAAAAAAAAATAGTTTATTAAAAGCCTAAGAACACATCTTAACCGGGGGTGCCAATAATTGTGGAGGGCGCTGTATCATTAAAATCTCCTTAAATTCACTCTTTAACAATGCTTTGTCCTCCATGCTTGTTTTTCTTGCTTGACTTCTGACCTCTGACCTGTGACCTGTGATTAGTAAAAAGAAATGTCCTGAGAAATTTTTTTTTTATCTTATTCCTTCAAATCTTTCAGTTGGAGTATTTTGCCGTGCATTTCACTCATCCCTGAATGGGTAAAATGTGTGTGTGTGTGTCCATGTGTTTGTGGTTATAATCTCAGGGCTGTTTATAATGGCCAAATTGCTTAACTTACATTTGGCTGCTAAGATAAAGCGAGCTCTAGAGAAACATACGCTATAGGCCTCTGCGTGTGTGTGTGTGTGTGTGTGTGTGCGATAAAACAAGCCCGACAGGCTGCAAGAGATCAGGGGGTCCCAAGAGGGCAATGTGTGAGAAAAGTGGTCATGTTATGATAGTCTGCGCTATTCCCTCCTGAAACACTGCCACGGATGCAGATGACTTACGAACACACACACACACAGAATTCACTGTTCATTACTGTAACCCGTCTGTCATGTAGATAAGGTGTAAAACATATTAAATATCTCACTTTTAATGAATTGATCAGTAATGACTTTTTGCACTCTCTCTCTCACACACACACACACACACACACACGGTTCTGATCCGAACTGTTCAACTGGTGTTTCCTCACTTATTTTGTTCTTGAATCAATATTAATAATAAGCAGAAAAGATGAAGGCTTAATCATAATCAATATGCGCTGCATGCGGCTCGGACAGACGAGACGAGGACAAATCATCGGTCTCGACAGCCGCCCCGAGTTACACCCGGGATCCATCTTAAACCTCTCAACTCATAAACTCCTGCACTGATTAACACACAACCTAAACACACCAGTACTACCTCTAACACACACACACACTCTCCCACACTCACACACACACATGCACGGTTCTTCACTCCTCTTTTTCAGCAGCTTCTATCTGCAGTTCGTCCTATCGAGCTTGAGTTCGCTCAGCCGAGTCCGGGACATGCAGCTAGAGAGGTTATAAAGATTTTATTATTTATTATATTTTTTAATGACTCAGTCTGCAGAAAGTTACGACCAATTTACCTTACAACCAAGCGTAATGTGTGTGTTAGTGCAGCTTTGCTTGCTTAAAACACAAAGTAATGACTACATGATTAATTTTAATCGGCTATGATGAAGTGAATTGTACATTACACGAATCTTATAGTTTTACCCCTTTACTGCAAAAGATAATAATCATACACTCATGGACAAAATGCTGGAAAACTGCATTTTAAAAGTAATATTTGTCGATGTATGAAAACACAATACAATTATGTGAAGAAGCTTATTAAATATTTGATTATTTCTTCCCACTGCTAAAGCAGAAGGATATTTCAAGTTGCATTTGAAGTATTTATTTCCTTGCAATTTGTGTTATTTTTTTTTTACATTCTTTTTCGTTATTTTATGGCTCCATTGAAATATAAGTCTGTTACCTTATAATCTAAGATTTTAATTAGCAATTTATAAGTAATCTGAACCTTTCCCTGCCTGTGTGCATCCAAAAAACAGACTTTTCCTCACTTATTCGTATTCAATATATTCAGAGTCATCATTACATAACCAACATGTTTCCTTGTTTGTGTTCTGATCATAGGAAGTTTAAACCATTATTACTCTGTCATGACAGGTTCACATGGGAAAATGATTCCTTATGCAGCCAGAATTACTCTTACACAATCTCCACAGATGTGATAACCAGATCATTTGGTACATTCAGGTCGTCAGCTGACTTCATTTTATTGTCACATAACGTTGTTGAGTCTAGACCTAAGGAACTGAAGCAATTCCAGATCATAACACTGCACTCCAGAAGCTTGTACAGTGGCCACTATGCATGATGGGTGCATAGCTTCATCTGCTTCCCTTCATACCCTGACATGGCCATCGCTCTGGTCATCTAAACTCTCCAGACCACATGACCTTTTTTCAATGTTTTATGCTCCCTAGCAAATTGAGACGTTTCATTGAAACCACACAGCTGTTTAGTCCCAATCCTGTGAGTTCTACATATTTTTTGTGTATTAATGCTGTCACTGTTAAATGTAACTATGATTTCAAAGGCTGATTTATTTTTTTATCATGCAACTTCACAAGGTGTTTAAGTCATCCTTCATCATGGTCATTCAAGATTGTTTTTCTGATTACATTTTTTCCAGTAAAGTTGACAGTTCAACATTATCCTTCCAGGTTTTAATAAGTTGTTCAATGGTTCTTAGCCCAATTCCAGTCATTTCAGAAGTCTCATTAGTTTTTTATTGCAAGGCAATAATTACACTGTTCTGAAATGGTGATTTAATTAAAAATATATATATATTTACATTTTTAAAGATTTAGTAAAAATAATCAGCCTACTGCAGATTGCTCTTTTTCAAACACCCTGCATGTCCAGGTGTAAGAAAAGAGAAGGGCTGTAGGAAATGTAAATGTAAAGATCTTCATCCAAGCACATACAGTATGTGATACATATAAAAAGAGCACTATTTAAAGACGTAAATGGATTAATTTTTTTTAACAAATAGAAAATGGTATGTACAGAGCTAAGAAACACTTAATCTTACCATTACTGACTCCTGTTTAAACAAATAGCATTGAGCACAATGTAAATTCATTATTGTTAGGATACATACTTTATGTATAAATGATGCACAATTTACACATATCAAGGCTGATTACTGAGTATTTATTTATACAATCTATACATACTCTAAATAAAGTAAGTATTATGAGAGCAGTTATGTCTTTTAAGAAAAATAATTACTTATAGAATCTTTGCATTTTTTTTTAAAGATGATCATGGTAAGAATTATATAATTTTATGTACTTTAATATGTTTGGTTCCAAAATAATGGCTAATAAATAAAACAATTTAAAACATCTCCTCGTCTGATTTTCCCCCCTTGTTCTTTCCACTTACTTCATTTTAAAGCTGGTCAGGTTTTAGAGTGCCCCACAGCATAAAGTCTGCCCTCCTCTATGAGTTACCTTTAACTGCTGATTCTGTAAAGTCTATCGTTTCAGTTCTATCAGACCTTCGGCAATCCTTTGACATATTCACCTGTTCTCCTGAACCATCTCCAAAGTCAACCAAGCAACTGTTTTAAGATGGTTTCCCTACTACCTTAAAAATTTAACTTTTTTTCCAGTTAGATTTGGCAACTTTTTCTCTTTCTCATAAGCTATTAACCTGTGGGGTACCTCAGGGCTCCATGCTGGGGTGTATTTTGTTGTGTTCATGCTTGGGAACATTATGTCAAAAGTGCAGGAGGAGACCGGTTTTTGAAGACACTCTCATGTCAGTCAAAGCGATACTAACTACTAGTGTGTCCCTGTGAGCTCAGGATAAGCATAGATAGTGCTTTCCTCCTAATGTATTCATCTGCTCTGTAACATAGCATGAGCAGCAATTTGAAAAGATGTATGTGCCTTGGAGGAAATATGCATTAGCCTTCACCCTCCAAGGTTTGCAACTGTCTTAAGATAGCAGAGAGGTAGTTTGTAGATGGAAAAAACAGAGGTGGTATTTGGACCGCTGGTGTAGTGGGTCATTACGTTACAGCTCTATCATTCCTGGCTCAACTCGGAGCTGAGGTTAGTAGGTGAACTATCTTTTCTATTCCCTCCTGGGTGTGAATAAATGTATAAATGTGTGTGGGCATGGTGCTTTGAGAGGGTGAACTGCCCGCTTCATAACCAGTGTGCCTATGATAGGCTCCAGATCCACTCCTAGTCTGACTAGGATAAAGCCCTTAACTAATGAATAAATGAATGAAGTGCAGTTGTTGGAAATTACTCTGAAAGCACTATGTTTCTATTTGCTCAGGGATATTAAATGCTGAATATCTGTATAATTTTTCCAGTTAAATTATGGTCTGTTTCCTTTTTCGAATATAGCTATGCAATATTACATGTGAGGGAGTCATGTATTGCTGGATAGAGCACGGCTGTGATGTGTAGGCATTAGAGCACAACCTGAGTGCCAAAGGCATCACATCCATGCTATATCCAGAAATATAGCACGGCCTTGGGTGTTATATTGCTTTTATGCAACAGTTCTGCAAACACCATTTATTATTGACAGATAATAATTTGTTTCTTTATTTAATCAGTTATTTTGCCATGCCCGCATATATTTTTTCTAGACTGGCAGGACTAATGAGCCGTGAAACTCTTGAAACTAATGAACTCATGAAGCTCTTACTGGTAATATATGGACAAAAAGTGAGGGAAATAAATAAATGGAGTTGGTGGACAGTCCTGTAAATCTTGTAAGTTTATTTTCACCTATTCACATCTTTGTTAAATACCAAGTTCCGGGGTTAAATCCCAAATAGCGTTAAATGGAAAGCTAGTGCGCTCTGTAGGGTGTACATTCCCTTGTCCTGCACAATAAATAGGAGCCTTGATCAGGGGTTGGAGAGCGACTTGGAATTCAGCCTTGTTTAAGGAGCTAGTTAGCTTTGTAGCTGTAAATATAAGGGCACAGATCGTTCAGATGTGATTCTAAGAGATTATGTAAGATGATAAAACATTATCAAGTGCTGTTGTGACTGGTTTTGAATGTGGTTTATTTTGAATGTGGTAATCAACATTATCAGTGGGGCTCTGGTGGCTCACCTGAGATGTAGAAGGCCAAGGTTAAAGTTCCAATCAGTGTTGTTGCAGGGCACTCTTTCGAGGAAGAATTTTTTGTTTTGGTGATGTTAATCTGATAACATCATGGGTATTTGTACAACTTTTGATTACGCTGCAATTTATACTCTAAGTTAGAATTGCTTTGATGAAATGACATCAGAACAGTGATGACTAATGACAACATAATAGCAAATGTCCTATGGCCTGAGCTTGACTCAATCTCTGATGACTGTAGTGGGAGCACTACTGTAAATGCTTTCCACTGGACTAAGGAATTTGCTGCTGATGGTCCTAAATGAGTGTACATAACAAGTATCACAAACCCCGTATTACAGTAGATTAATTTGGAAGCACCTCATGGTGATATTTTGATAAACAAGAGATAACATTAAAACACTAAATGATGCATGACATTAGATACACATGCTGTGTGCAGGAAGCTGTTGTGTCTGTCACAATCTCCAATCAGAAATATAAACCCTGCCAAGGGTCCATGGATGTTGTGATAATGGATGTTAATCGGCATAAATGCATAAAAACGGTTATTTTAGCTTGCATTTGCAACGTTGTGTTCGGGTCATTCATTCAATGTTATCTCAACATCATTACAAATATATTACATCAGTCAACCAGTGTTAGTGTGCCTCCTGGGTATAGTGCCGGTCCCAAGCATAAATAAAAATATGAGGGTTGACTCAGGATGGGCAGCTGGCCTAAAACCTGTGCCAAAATCAAAATGTACAGATTGGATGATCTGCGGTGGCTACCCCTAATTGGAGCAGCTGGGAGAGAAGCAAGAAGAATAATCAACATTGTCATTCAACACTGTCATACAGCCGAAATAACTCAACAAAGAAATGAATCTCATTGGACATTTATGAAGAGTTTTAAAATTGTGAGTCTGTCCAAGGGATCATCATCAGGGGTGGGAGGTAACTGAGTACAGGAACTTTGTTACTGTACTTAAATACATATTTCACACATCTGTACTATATTTGAGTAGATTTATATACTTTTTTTACTTTTACTTCACTCAAAGGTGCAGCAAATATCTGTGCTTTTACATTTCTGCATGACATGCAGATACCGCAGTGGTGTGTAGTTTTTTGCCACCTGCTGAGTATTTTGCATAATTGCGTGACTTGCCTTTTCTTCGAGACAAACAGCACATTTACAATTAGGAATCAGAAAGAGAGAGCGAGAGAATTGTACAATGAAAAAGGCTCCTGTGAGCTAATTTGAACCCAATCCTGAAAAAGCTAGTTACTTCTTATTACAGATGTCTCAATGCTGTAGCAGCTTTGCATTACTAAAACACCCACGTTGTAAAGTAATGATAATGTAAAAAATTCTTTGGTGATGCTATCCAGTTCCAGTATGTTGCTGAGGACTCCAACCTCTGACAACCTTCAGATGTACACACACACACACACACACACACACACACACACACACACATTAATACACTATGGGCAGTTTGCATATAAGCCTACACCATATCTCTTTGGACTGTGGGTGGAAACACAAGTAAACATGCAAACACCACGGACACAGACCTGAGGCGAGTGTCGAACCCACAATCCTGGAGGTGCGAGGCACAGTGAGTATGTCACTCACTCACTCATTGTCTATACCGCACATTTTACAAGGACACTCACATACACACAACCCCATACAGATTCTCACACTACAGGCAATTTGGAAACACCAAATAGCCTAATCTGCATGTCTTTGGACTATGGAAGGAAACCGGAGTGCCTGGAGCAAACCAACCAAGCACGGGGAGACCATTCACATTCCATGCACACAGACCTTGGATGGGAACCGAACCTGCATCCTGGAGGTCTAAGATGACAGTGCTAAACACTAAGCCACCATGCCACCTATTTAAAGTCTATTAAATAATAATAAAAAAATGAATGAATATTTTTTTCATTTAATTTCATGTCTCTGAACTTTAGCCCCATTCTACATCCATAAATCGGTTGTTTTCCATGGTCTGCCTTTGGGTTCAAAGTTGATTGGACTCTTGAGTTTTTGTTTTGTGATGCCAAAAATAATGAGGTATAATAACCAAAGTGTTGGAAACGCTTTATCAGGTCATTTGTTTTATATTATTCCATACAAACCTCACCATGTTTGTATGCATTGCTTCCAGGTAAACAGGTTTGCGTTTACCACCCAAAACATGTTTTGAGATTGCTGGACTAAGATAAATTGCCCCTAAATGTAAACGTGTGAATGTATCACCCATCCAGACTTTATTACAACATCATGAACAGTATTCCCAGGATAGTCTCCAGATCCACTACAGGATTCCTTGACACTGACCGTCACCGTGATGGAATTCTCAGTTTTTTTCTCAAATTTAATCCGTTCCCGGAGGCGAGTGCCTAAGGAAAAATTCCATATTGCGAAACGCATTTTCCCATAGGAAATAATGTCAGTTATTTGGTGGATAATTTGTTCCAGCCAGACAAAAAATATTACCAACTTCCAACACTACAATCATATTTTTTGCATATAAAATTAACAATCAAAACATTTAGAAAAGACATGTAAATGAAGTAAAATATGAAAAAAAAAAAAACAGACATTAAACCCCAATTTATCATTCCTCATGGCACTGGCTCCTTTAAAAACTAAATTTTAGAAAGTTCCCTTTTTTTTCTTGCTCATACCCATGATGCTATGTCTTCACTAAATCTGGCATAAAATGCAAAGAAATCGACAAAAAATTATGGAAATTCGATTCGCTTGGCTTTTCACTGATGCAAACAAGTTTTAAAATGCTCCCAAACGTACACGCAACTTAGCCGACACTCGGTTTGGCTCACATGACACATTTAGTTCGCTTGTATGCCAAAAATATTTCGTATTCCAAGGCAAATTTCTTGCAAAATTTCAGTTCTTAAGGCGAAAATTCTTAAGGTATTTTCTGTACCTACAAAGCGACCTGTACGGGCGGTCTCATATGCACCCTCACCTCCTACTAATTACTAAGTGTCTAATAGTAGCTGTAGTCGCTATTCTCTCTACAGCTTCAGTGAATTCCTGTATGGTACAAGATAAAACAGTCTTAAGATGCATCACCGGTTGTAAGCTTGAATGTTACAGGGCTGCCGTGACAGTGGACAGACAGCTTGCGTTGAATCGACTAATGAGTTTTGCTTAATTACTTCCTCGTTAGTTAATTGACTCTCCTACTGTTTTGTATATCTGACACCACGCTGTATACATGTGCACCATGTCTGTATGCAGATCATTATTGTCCCACTTCCTGTCATGTTTGTTTATTTGTGGGGCCAGGGTCGCTGACGGTAATTGTCTTGGTGATGATGTGAGTTGTAGGCAGGAAGTTAGAACACACACACGCACACACACACACACACACACACACACTGCTGGTCGAACTCTGCTCAAATGCTGCATTGGCATTACAAGCTGAGCTACTGCCAAAGCAATAATGAGAACTGTCAGAGCCATACAAATGAACAGGTGACAGAGGGAGACGCCGATATGAACTATAGAGCCTGAGTAGGGCTCAAAAAACACTCTTGCTCTAACACACACACACACACACACACACACACACACACACACACACACACACACACACACACACACACAAACATATAGAGTATGGACGAAAATGCAAATACACACACACTGATATTGTCACACAAACATTTTTATACTCTCTCACACACACACACCCACACACACATACATATATATATATATAAATGCATAAATGCACATGTACTTCCATTATTATTGGCACCCTCAATTTAAAGATATAAAAGGTATTTAAAGGTATTTAAAGGTATATAGACATCAAGCAACATGCATATGGAAACACACTCACACACACACACACATGCAAGATAATTTTCCAAACACACACACACACAGACACACACACACTCAGTCTGGAAAAGCGACAGCGACAGATGTGTCCACAGAATGGTAACATATGGTTGGCACACTACTGCAGGCATAAACACACAGACACAGCAAAATTCCACTCTGTCCTCCTAAAATGCACCCCAATGATCGACACACTCCTGGAACCCAGTGCTAATTACAGCCACACACACACACACGCACACACAAGGCAGCTCACGCACCCATTCTATCCTCATGTTATCAGCTTAGGTGGCATTGTTTTCATCCTACAGTTTTACCCCCCTACATGTTTTACCAGCGGGTGTGAAAATGGAACAGGGACGTGTTTCAAATACAAGTCGCTCATTTTCTTCCAGCGAGCCGCAGATGCACAGAGGCATGACCAGCTGGAATTTACTGCTGTCACTCAGGCCATTCTGGACTCCAATCATTTCTCTAGGAAACATACACAAGATGTGGATCTCCCTTTAGACCTTGAGACATTTATAATCATGGCCGGAGTTCATGGTGAAGTTCACACTCTTAGCCGCAGCTTGGGGTTTAAATCAGATTTTTCTTAACATCTGAAGTCTGAAGTCCGGGGACTCACATATGGAGGGGGCAGGGCTTTCTTTTGTATTACTCAGGTATCACATACAATTCTCAGAAAATTCCTTATGAAAAAGAAAAAAAGATTTTTATCATTTTGTGTGTGTGTGTGTGTGTGTATGTTTTTAAATGGAGACAAAACAGAGAACATGGAAGCATCAGTGGGATTTAAACACAATCTCTAAATCACACACATTACTACTGCACCATATGGGAAGCTGTTAATTGAAGTGTTGAGGAAAAGAAATATTGAGCCAAGTAATTTTTCAAGAGCTGTTGAGCTGACTAAAATCAAAATGATGTTTGCCTGAAAAAGGGGTTGATTTTTCTTCTCTATCAAATTAGTAAGTATAGTAAATTAACACTATTTAGCATCATCAAATATTTTGTATAAACAAGAGGGGTGTTCAAGTCAAACTGGGACTTGTGATGAAATTTCTTTAAATGGTGCATTCAAGGCGGTGAATGTCTGTGAATGCTGATTCCGGCTGAGGCGTCCCAGTGTCCACTCCGGTCGTCCCCTGAACATTCAGCGAGCGGAACGTCTAATCCTTGAAAATCAATGGAGAACTTGTCACCATTCCCTGTAGATTCCTGACCCCACTCCAAACCATGTCCCACATGTTTGGGCCATTAAACATTACATTTACATTTTAATTTATCCATACACTGTAGGTGGATCTACACTTACTATATCTAGACATACTTAAAGTACCATCAGTCAAACACTGTTGGAAATTCTTCTTTTATTTTTATCCCAAATACAAGAGAAAAAGAATATTCATTCCACCACTAGAATGGAAAACAGACTAGATGCATGTCTACCCCAATCTATTTCCAAAGTGCTGGAAGATCAAAGGGAATAAAGGGAGTTTTTACTCTCATAACTGTGCTCAGTTTTTTTCTGCACATGTAAAAGTCCTGGTTTGACTTGAACAACCCTTATAAAATAAAACCAAGAATACAAAATTCCTGACATCTAGTGCACTCTTCTTTTTTTTACTCCTCCTCCAAACACGTTGTTTCAGTGTAAATGAACTACAGCTGAGCCACTCGCTTCCAGAGCAACAAGCTGAAGTCAGGTTTTTCTTATATGATGTCACTAAAGGGGGGAAATCTAAATGGCATGAAAAGTACAAAAAAAAAATCAGGTTTTTTTGCTTGCACATACAATGAAGACCCAACTAAATGTCTAAAAATGAATTTTGCACAGTGGGCCTAGGATATGACTACCTAAATAGATTTCATGCAGGGTTTGTATTTTGTGTGTGTGTGTGTGTTTGATTGTGGTTGAACTGCAGAGTGAAATGTGAGTAAGCCCCCAACATCAAGAGTAAATCAGTCAAACTTGATTGAAACACAAACAGAGGCTTAAGACATGAAATGTGTGATAATTTGGTGTTTCAGAGATTTTTGCACCTGTGTCTGAAATCTCAAGTGATTTGATATTGAGTCTACAACCCAGGCACAGTGTACAGTAATGAGCTGATTAATTGATTTAGGTGTTCTGGCAGCAGGGACAGCACTAAAACGCGCAGGACAGGACATATTCAGAAGCTGTGTCCTAGTTTACACGTTTCCGAACTCAGTAACCTTCAAGGTTAAAACTAACTGAATACTTCAACTACTTTCAACAACAGGGTCAATAAAGTATCTATCTATCTATCTATCTATCTATCTATCTATCTATCTATCTATCTATCTATCTATCTATCTATC
>JAOVVB010000010.1:2167824-2180102 GCA_028570985.1 Heterobranchus longifilis
GAGTTGAAAGTCCGTGTTGCCCAGCGACAGCCCCAAAACATCACTGCTCTAGAGGAGATCTGCATGGAGGAATGGGCGAAAATACCAGCAACAGTGTGTGGAAACCTTGTGAAGACTTACAGAAAATGTTTGACCTCTGTCACTGCCAACAATGGGTATATAACAAATAATTTAGATGAAATTTTTTTTATTGACCAAATACTTATTTTCCACCATAATTTGGAAATAAATTCTTTAAAAATCCTACAATGTGGATTTTTTTTCTTATTTTGTCTCTCATATTTGAGGTATACCTATGATGAAAACTAAAGTGTTAAAAAATGGAAAAAGTGAGAAATGTCTTTTTTATGTTTATAAATTTTGTATGATTAACAACAAGATGTTTATTTTAACATGCAAAATTAGCAGTTAAACCTCCTGTAGGTGTCACATTCATATAGGTGGCTGCTATGACTTTAGAAATTGAGAGCTCTTAGAAAAAAACAAGCTTCGAAGTTGTACTTACGACATTGTGGTGGCTTTCATCCCATAATTATGATGTATCTCATACAAATGTTTGCAACATATGTTTTCTGAACACTGTTTTCAGGTCAAGTGAAGTGCAGTGCATGTATGTATGCACCAGAGCCTGGAGGAAGAGTGGAGGTGCACCGAATCCAAGCTGCTTGAAGTCCAATGGGAAGTTTCCACAGTTGAAGATGATTTGGGGTGCAATGTCATCTGCTGGTGTTGGTCCACTGTGTTTCATCAAATGCAAAGTGAACACAGCTGTCTACAAAGAGATTTTAGAACACCTGTTTCCATCTGCTAAGAAGCCTTAAAGAGATGCTGATTTCCTTTTCCAGTAGGACATAATACCTGCTCACAGTGCCAAGATTAACATTAACTGGCTTATTGACCATGATATTACTGCTCTTGAATGGCCAAGCAACTCATCTAACCTGAAGCCTATAGAGAATCTATGGGCTATTGATGAGGAACATGAGAAACACTTGACCCAACAATAGAGATGAGCTGAAGGCTGCTATCAAAGCAACCTGGTCTTCATTAAAGTCTTAGCAGTGCTACAGGGTGATCATCTCCATGTCATACAGAAATAATACATTCATTCATGCTAAAGGAGTCCTGACCAAGTATTAAGTGCATACATTAACATT
This sequence comes from Heterobranchus longifilis, assembly GCA_028570985.1. NCBI lineage: Eukaryota > Metazoa > Chordata > Actinopteri > Siluriformes > Clariidae > Heterobranchus > Heterobranchus longifilis. The sequence goes on from JAOVVB010000010.1 coordinate 2,168,982, forward strand.
TCATTTTTTTCACAATCTATGTATTTTATGTCGTTTTGTAATTATAATATTCTAATATTTTGAGATATTTTGAAAAAGATTTTTTATTTCATGAGCTGTAAGTCATAATCATTGAAATTAAAGCCTTGAAATATTTCACATGTAATAAACTTCACTTTTTAAATTAAATTTCTAAAAGAAAAAAAAAATTTTCATTATATTTTTTCAGATACACCTAGGGGCAAAGAAAATGCCTGGAGGTGCACTTTGGACAATGGACATAAAGTCACCAGCTTCTGTTGAGATTACAAGTACATTCCCTATTATTCCCAGCCAGGCAGCAAACTATAAAGCTACATGACAAACCACAAGATCCAGAAACATATATCTGTTCACAGCTCATAATGAAGCTTTTTCAGTTAGAAAACTCACTGGACTCAGCTCACCCACAAGAACTTTCAAGTCAGCCATTTTTTAAACCAAAAAAGTTTGCAATATTATGACAATTGGTTGTTCTTCTTCTCCTAATTGCTGCTTTGGCTGACACTGTTCCATGAAATCTTACTCCGCCATTTAATAAAAGCAGCAGCTGCCTCATACACACCACTAAGACTTAAACACACTTCTCACAACAGCACATTTGCTGAAAATAGATATCCATGGGAGCATTTCTATTTTGATTAAATTACACTGAAATATTAACAATCACATAAAAGAAACAGCTCATATGTATGTGGGTCTGTGCCCAATGTTCACATGAAAGACGATTCAGAGATGACTTTTTCGAGTTTAACGTTTCGGGAAATTAAGCCATCTTATTCACAATCATACTCACTTCTTTAAATAACACAATCTATCACTTTTGAATTTTGCCACTAACCTTACTACAGTTTTTTTTTTTTTTTTTTTACTAATTCAGCCTGTTTGTACTATACTTGACCAATTTGCTTTTGACTGTTGTCTCGCATTTTTTGGGTTTCTCTGCTTTGATTTCCAGAATAAGCCAAACCCCATAAGCCTACAAGCCAATTTCTAATAAAGGAAATCTCTTGTGAAGAAAGGCATAAACATTTACAAAAGACTTCAGTCACAGTACGGTCATGAGACTCTTATCCGCAGTTAAACTTTTGAATTGTGCAAACATTTTTAAAAAGACCATACATCCATGAATGAGTGAGCTCAGAGCTCATTGCCGTCACTTGCATGAATATTCAGCAAGTGGAATGCCTGATCCTTGAAAATTGTGGATTTATGGTTGCCAACTTTCTGTATTGTTTGTTTCTGTATTTAAAAGTTTAGAGACTAGTTTTGTTACATGCCAACAGATGGCAGCATAAGGTGGCACACGCAGTCACAAGGAATTACTGACCTTCCTAAGTCAGTAAAAGATCATTACCAGTAAAAAACTTGGGTGTCCTAAGACGAAGCAACGGTCTTTACTGTGTGAAGAGCCCATCATCCCAACAACTCATAAAGGTGAGACAGGTATGCAGCTCAATCAAGTACATGCTTATCGACTTTTTCAAGAATCAAGAATTCGTCCACAGGGGCCAGACCATCAATAGCGAATCCCGGAACTTTTTGATTCTCCTTCATATATAAATTTCGGCTACATTAAGAATGAAAAAAGTGGAGAAAATCTGTTATATTTTCATACAGACTGATGAAACAGATAAGACAAAGCACGTTCTTATGACACGATTATTAAAGACGGCATGTGTGTGGGGGAGGGGGGGGGGTTACTGGGGTTCAGGTGGATCTTGCCCTAATCAACCAAATGAGGCTATGATAATTCATGGCCTGATTTCAACCGGGAACATAAACAAACTTTGGCACAGAGGACACACACGCACACATGCACACACAGTGTCAGCTATACATGCATACACAGGGCAGGAATTGTGGAAACAGATAGACTGTAGTGGAGTGGAGAGATTTTAATCTCTTTTAAATCCACACACGCTGCTCGTGACCTCGGCTAAACACAAGCTGGGGTTAAAGCACGAGAGAAAATTGGTGTGATAAGAAATGGGGGACTGAAAGATAGAGAGGGAAAGAGAGAATGAGTGAGGCAAGATGGAGTGAGATGAAGTGTAGTGGCCAGAGCCAGAGGGAGGCCATCAGCCTGCGTATTTCAGGTCTCTGTGGTTAATGGACTCTGTGGGTGAGAGAGAGAGCGAGAGAGAGAGAGAAGGAATGAGTAGATGCATTACTGTAATGGCATGATGCCCATATTAATTACGCAACTGTAATAAACAAAGTAATTTCAGCTTGTTTCTGTCCAGCCTCCTCCTCCTCCTCTTCTAGATGTGTGTGTGTGTGTGTGTGTGTGTGTGTGTGAGAGAGAGAGAGAGAGAGAGAGAGAGAGAGATGTATCTCTGTAGGTCTCACTTAATAGAAGCACATAAAAATGGGTCAATAACAAATCGAATGCTGCCTAGTTTCAGAAAACATCCTCGTGCTGCTCACGTGTGTGTCTTGGAGCTGTTCTTCGATATCCCATTTCTTCATCTGTCACTCTCCCTCACACACTTCTCTTTCTTACACATCCCTCGCTCCCCCTCTCCCGCTAATTCTCAGAGGTTTCCCAGTGCAACGTCTGCTACGCTTCAGCGATTCAAGTCCAGCTGCAGCCAGAGCTCTCACACAGAACCAGACCCTTCACTTCAAAGGCCACTTCAGCTGTGGGGGACACGATGCCAGATTGGGTGGTTTCCCTCCCAAATGAGTTTCTTTTCCACTGGGCTGGAAAAGAAATAACTAGAGGCCCTAGATATAATTGTGATTCTTTTTTGTTAATTATTTGTGGGCACTATACAGGTCTGACGTGTACTCGGTAAAAAGTTACATTCTGTCCCGGTTAATGACATTGAGGTAAAATATGGGGGGGAATGTTTATTGACATATCATGATGTCATTTTTTAAATCCATTCAACTGACATGATGATTGCTAACAATGACGGCTAACAAGTTGACCTAGACTGTGTTACAACTTATTTCTACTAAGGAACAAATTCAAATGGTTAATAAGGAATTTTTTAAAAAATAGCATAATTTGCTCACATCCAATCAGCCTCTTGTTTCTGGGCAGTTTCATTTTAATGATGTCACACAGCTGGTTATTATGGGGGATTTCATTAAAAAATCTCTTTTATGTCCAGTTGTACAACTACACCAGTCTATAACTGTTTCAACCACAAGTTTAGTACTACGTCAGCTCTTCAGTATTCTAGAACATTTACAGTTGTTATAATATGACTACTATTATAGGATGCTCAACTGCTGATACCTACGAGGGATGTTCGAGTCAAACCGGGAATTGTGATGTAATTTCTCCTCCATAAAGTTGTAAAAACCGATTGGCATTTACTTTAAGCACAGTATTGTTATGATGTCCTTAACACAGTAAAATATTTGAATGGTGTAAACATTTTTAAGGAGGCCTTACTTCCATGAATTATGATCTCAGCTGAGGTGGTTCAGAGCGCGTTGCAGTTGTTCCGCACTGCCACATCATACAGTCCTGACTTCACTCCAAGGCATTTCCACATGTTTGGGCCATTAAAGGAGTTCCTGGGAGGTCAGGTTTCAGATGTGACACAAACAGTCTAATCATGGCTCCGACGTACTGGGAAAACTTGATGTTGCTAGAGAAATGCTGGGATTAGTGTAGCAGGGGATTATATAGAGAAATAAAGGTTTATTTTCATGATTGTGTTCTGTTATTCTGCACAGCCAAAGTTCCGGTTTGACTTGAAGCCTCTCATATGAACATTATGAACACTTCAGCAACTGCTTCAGCTGTGCAGTATTATGTTACCACTTTAGCTGTTCTAGACCTGATCCAGTTACTCAGTATCTAGATCTGCTTCAGCTGTTCAGTATTGTAAACCCATTTCAGTTGGTCAGTATTCTACAAATGCATCAGCTACTCAGTATCCTCCAACAATTTAAAAGCTGAGTATTTTAGAATTGTTTAAACTGTTCGTTATTCCATAAATATTACAGGTGCTCAGTATACAGATGTTCAGTATTCAAGAACCATTTCAGCTGTTCAGTGTTCTTGAGCTGCTTAAGCTGTTCAGTGTTCCAGTATCCTGGAACTTAATTACTTGCTGATTCTTCAGATTTAGGGTTCTGTACCTGCTTCAGGAGTTCAGTATTCTAGAAGTATTCCAGCCTTTTAGGGGTTTAGATCTGCTTCAGCTGTGCAGGATAATATGGCTACTATTTTACAATTGCTGCTGTTCTCTTAATTCTGCTTCAGCTGCTCAGGGTTCTGCGTCTGTTCCGTCTGCTCAGTATTCTTGAAATTTAAAAAGAACACAATCTCTAAATCATACACTTTACTAGTGTGCCATATGGGAAGCTATTAATTGAAGCGTTAAAAAAATATTTCTTGAGTGACATAATTTTTCAAGAGCTGTGCAGTAAAATCAAAACATTATTGGCCTGAAATTGAGTTTAAAACTCTTTTCTCAATACAAAATAAATAAATAAATAAATAGTAGTAATGAGGACAATAATCAGCACTACTTATGATTTCCAAATACTTACAATAAGTATACTTACAAATGTTAGCATATAAATTTCCAACTAGCTTTCTTTACTAGGATGTAGACATATAATATTAGCACCCAAGCTAATTAGCTTAATGCTTCCAGAAACTTAGCAAAGTGAGATCAGAAGCAAGATCATTGGTGCTGGTTTGAAACTGATGATCGAGTCATTGTACTGTATTGAAATAGTTTTTGTTATGTAAACAGTTTTCTCAGAAATCATATCAAATTAGCTGAGTCATCTATAGTCTGGCAATGAGCTACTAGCTGTGCACTGAATACTGCAGTGAAGCTAAGTGTATTATTAGACAATGTGACAATTCAGACTTTAAATTCTGTCAGAAATCGACACATATGCTGCTTCTTTCATGGAACTTTACTAAATTAACTATGTGTCTGGTTAGCAAATATCTATGATTTAAACATTGACAATCTGTATAACAAGCTTGCGCTTCACAAATATCATGTGATTTCTGGGGTTTAATTAATTTGTTTTAGGACATTAATCATTATTATTTTTTTCAGGGATTTAATAAATAACATTATGACGCTCAAAGGCCATCATATTTAAAATACACAATATGAGTCATAGACAAACCGATAATTAAACTTAATAGGATGAGCTAATATTAATAGCCGTCTGCAATTTTTGCTTAAAAACTTGGATTAAAAATGAGCCCTTAAAACACAAGCGACACAGATATGTGCTGGTAACACTGCATAGATTAATGATGATTCAAAATATATATTTATATGTGCTTATATGGAAGCCTTGCCAGTATGTGTTAACGCTAGGGCTTCAGAAAAAAGGATGTCACTCTACACTGCACAATCCTGAGCCCTATATATATATATATACACTGAGTTTGAAGAACTATGTTTTTTTTTTTTTTAAACTGAAGCACTTAAAACACAGGGGAAAAACACAAATCTAAAAAATATTACTTGCGCAAATCCAGAACTTTTATTGTTTGGTAAATACAAAGAGAAAAAATGTAAACTTTGGAAATATAATAAATATAATAAAGTTTAAATATTATAAGAATCAATCCAAATAAAATGCAAATACAGTTGATTGTTTTTATATAATTTCCAAAACGAAGGGAGAAAATTTTTCAAATCTATTTTCAATCCCATCTGACACCAGAATCAGATAAATTTAATTATTTTTTCAACTTTAATATCCATTCCAGCATTTTTGTTGCTGATTGTTGGTATCAGATGGTGCGATGTCTGAATCTGAATCTGGAATCAAACCAATGGTGTTATATTAACAAACTCTGTTCGATGATTTTATATCTACAAAAATGTTTATCTTTTTTCATATTTAGAAAAATAGTAATTAGATTTAAAAAGTTTTGAAATGTTATTTTGTTGCGTTTTTGTACATTTTCAAATAATCTTTTTTAATAGAAATACATCACAATATCATGGGCTTTTAGAAAAGCATACTGTGACACAATTTACCAAATAATTCAAATTATATAGTTTTACAATACAACATTATATCATTATATACTATAGAAAATATTACAGAATGCCACTGGTAATATCTTTTACATTTGCCCACCCAGGTTGCCAGTAAAGTACTATAAAATCAACAGCACTTATATTTAACAGACTCACTACTGCACGACAACATTTTGGATTGAAACAGTCAGTTCAATCTGGCAACCTGTGCCTGAGAATTGCTGCCATCCTGAAAACCTGCTGCCTGCTTCTGCCTGTGCGCCTCGGGCACTTTCTTCGCTACACCGAATAAGATGAGGCGATCAATTAAATGAACCAAAAGGATCGATTCGACTGAACGCAGCTGCTGTAGCTGCCGCAGGGTTCCATATTTATGGACTAAGTTTATTAAAATGAGGAACCGGTGCAGGAGCATGGAGGCCTGCGTGGGCGTGTGGCAGATTTCAGGGGTGTAACGGAAACGGACCGTGTCCATGCTTTCCAAAGCGCTGAGTTCAAAACGTATAAAAGCACAATCTGTCAGGACTGATGCTGTAGTTAAAGGGGCAGTTTGTCATTTTGCTCCAATCATGTATCAATTACAACTTGTTTCAAACAAACAGTACTGCTGCCTTGTACCTCTAGGGGTGTGGGTTCGAATTTTGCCTCTGGTCTGTGTGTGGAGTTCGTATGTTCTCACTGGGCTTGATTGGGTTTCCTCCAGCTTCCCTGAATTCCTTTTACAGTCCAAAGACATCCATGTAGGCTGATTGGCATTTCCATACTGCCCATGTTGTACGATAGGGGTGTTTTGGCACCGCATCAAAGGTGTCCCCAACCTTGTACCCTTTTACAGAGATTTTTTTTAAATCATATTTTGCACACTGATGTGTAAATAGCTTAACAAGGTAACTTAGCAGAAACTCTTAAAAACAGACCTATCAAAGACTTTAACCAACGATGATCACATATCAGTCTGAGGACAATAAATAAAATCTTATTGTGGTGGTAGAATCATATGAATTGAAATGGAATCTTGTGGGAGCCTGAGGTTTACACCAGGAGCCAAAAGTAGTACCAGGAACTGTCACTTCAAAACTATCCATACAGGTTTTAAACTAATGATCAAGTCGTTCTACCTCATTTAGAGTTTTCTTTGTAATGAAAACAATCTTCTAATTAAATACACAGTTAATTAATTATGTTTAAGCATTAAATTGGAACTGTAGCCGTTACTCACTCGTGTCTGTTGTTTTATCCAGACGTTTTAGGAAGTAATGAATTCTATGCGGTTGAACATTTAAAGATTTTATTTGTAGACCTCTGGACTACAGCCTGAGAATAACCTTGAAAATGTTTTCACTTTGCAATCTATTTAAGGCATATCAAGCACTTGAAGCTTGTAGAGCACAGTGATTATGGCCTGCTGGTTCAGGAGCTGTGAACAATATATGGAACCAATAAACATGGAAAATGTTTCACAGCAGGTGAAAAGAAAAGCGTTCTGTCGCCACTCAGTCCTGTCTGCAGTCAGCAAATCGCTTTATTTCTCATTGTTTCTCATTTGTATAAAGTTGATGCGGAGGGGTTTCCCACACTTTTTTGGGGTAAAGGACCCAAACAGACATAATAAAACTCATCATTTAAAATGTCGGATTTATAACAAGAGAAAATCTTTAACATTGTAACTTCGTCGCCAAATTGTGAAAGAGATCATCTGTCTGGCGTACTGAGAAAACCTTCTACCTTGATGCTATCCAAGCACTAGTGTAGCAGGGGATTATATAGAGAAATAAGGTTTAATAGAGTTTTTTGTTGCTCTTAGAACTGTGTTCTGTTATTCTGCACAATAAACAGTCCCAGTTTGACTTGATTGCCCTTCGTATTTGTCACTTTATATAAGTGACTAAAATCCAAAGGAGTATTCTTTGCACTTACTTACCGTTCTATTGGCATTATATGATCTGATGCAAAGTAGGAATGCTTGGTTTATACTCTGTGCAGGATTTTGTGTGTAAGCACTGGTTATGCCAGCTGCAATAGTATTCACACATTTTCTGTGTATCTTATGTACAAGCAGAAGATTTAAAAGTGACATCCTCTAAATGACACCTTACAGACAAAATGTCCCTGTCTGTCAGGTTTCCAGATTGAACTGTAAAATGTTCAGCAATTTTTTTAAACAATACCCTTTAACACACTGATGAGCTCTGTCTCCCACAACTGTCGTCATTTACATTTACATTTATGTATTTGGCAGACGATCTTATCCAGAGCAACTTACAGAAGTGCTTTGAAGTTTCCATCACTGGATGGATCCTTACACTGGTTACTAGGTTACTAACTATAAATACCCTGATATATATTTTTTAAAATAAATACACTGACATTTTTTTGGGGGGCGTCTCATCATGTGCTGTGTCTTGAAATAAAAGCTTAAAATTTACATTCACGGTGGTTTCTAGTCTAGCACAAACCAAAAGGTGAATTAAACATAAAGATAAATAATTATAAATGATAAGATGCCTCTTTTTTGTGGAACTAAACTAGTGCAGTGTGTCAGGACAGTGGAAAAAATATCAACATTCATTTTAATTAAAACAACTTTGAATGTGTCTTGACCCCACGCATGCTGAGTTCACATGCTCTGCCCATCATGCATCACATCTAGATCCAGCAATGTCGACAATGTACACAGAACAGTTGAAGATGAATTGATTTTCCTATGTTGTGATATCACTTCCCTGTCATTCCACCTCTCGGTCTATCACTATAGAAATTAATTTGAGCATCTGCTCATTCTGCGTTTCTATAAACAAACACGTTACTCCTTTAAATTTCATGCGGTTTACGGGTTTTCCCTTTAATTGATGCATCACAGCTTTATGGTTGTTTGCAATAATAATACACAACACACTGCTAACATTTACCACACCGCAAAAATCATGTGATTACATTTCAGCAGATGGTCTCCGTCTAACAGGCCAACAGAGAGGGAGAGACACAGACAGAGAGAGAAAGATGCTAATTGATGTGGTGTTCAGACTGAATGTTCTTTATTATGGAAATTCTGATTCCAGGAGTTTATTCTAGAGGGTTTTGTTGTTGTTGCTGCTGTTATATTTTCAATTATTGCAATTACATTTAGGCCTCTACAGTGCCTTGCAAAAGTATTCATATCCCTTGGACTTCTCAACATTTTGTCACATTACAACTACATGTATTTTTTATTGGGTCACATAATTGTGAAGTGGAAGGAAAATAATGAATGGTTTTCTATTTTTTTCTTTTTTTACAAATAAAAATCTGAAAAGTGTAGAGTGCATTTGTATTTAGCCCCCTTTACCCTAATACTCCTAACTAAAATCCAATGGAACCAAATGCCTTCAGAATTCTAATTAGTCACTAGAATCCACCTGTCACTCACTCAATCATCTTCTATACCGCTTTATCCTGTATTCAGGGTCGTGACGACCTGGAGCCTATCCCAGGAGGCTTAGGGCACGAGGCAGGGTACATCCTGGACAGGGTGCAAATCTATCACAGGGCACACACACACCATGGGCACCAATGCCAATTAATGTCTAACCTGCATATTTTTGGACTGTGGGAGGAAACCGAAGTACCATGAGGAAACCCACCCAGCAAAGGGAGAACATGCAAACTCCATGGACCCTGGAGGGGACGGTGCTAACCACTACACCAGCGTGCCACCCCGAGTCCACCTCTATGTAATCTAATTTGTAGTTCCACTGCAAATAGGATTTTTTATGGCTTTCTTTCAACAATGGTTTTCTTCTTGCCACTTTTCCAAAAGGCCAGATATGTGGAGTGCAATATGAGCTGTGGATCTCTGCAGTTCCTTCAGATTTACCATGGATGCTTCTCTGATTAATGGTCTCATTTGCCGGGTCTGTCAGTTTAGGTGGACGGCCATGTCTTGCTAGGTTTGCAGTTGTGCGTTCGTTTATTTATTTATTGCCGCCTTTCTAGTGTGTCTAATTATTGTGATGTCACTTATTTATGTATCTGTTCGGATATTTATTTGTTTCTTTATATGATGAAGTGTCTTACTACAGTTTTTAATCACTTAATTATTTTTCTTATGTTTTTACTTCAATCATTTTATTTCCAATAGCACGCCATTAAGATTGTTTAACTGTGTAGGTGTGAGTTAGCGTGTTGCAGCTGTTGTGGGTTTGTTTTGAATAAATGTCTGAATAACGCATCATATTTCAAAGGGTGTGTGAGAAAGAAAACGTTACTTTGGAGGATGCGGGCATCGATCCCGCTACCTCTCGCATGCTAAGCGAGCGCTCTACCATTTGAGCTAATCCCCCTTAAGCTAAAGTGTGTAAGAAGATGGATAAATAACTCGCGTCAATTTGCTACACTACCTGTATGTTTATGGGTGTGATAAGCTTGCAAACTCGTTATGATTAACATTTATACAATTTTAGGTTCCTGTATACGTTTCTTTCTGGGGTGTTTTTGGCGACTGAAGGGGCTTGTGTTTTATAAATCGGCCAATGTCGCCATCTAGCGGCCACACACGACCCAGACGTACACGCACGCACGCATGCGCAAAGACATGGAGATTAGGCTAATTGAAATTCGAAAAATTGCCCGTAGTATGTGAATGTGTGTGAGTGTTTACTGGAGGTCCCACCGTGGCCGTACAAAAATGGGAACGGCCCCATGTGCATGTGTTACATTACGTCATGACATTTTCCAATACAATGGTCACAATTGGCCTCCAACGGTTGTCATTGGCCTCCATGGTCCCTAGTTGGACAACAGAGGTTCCTAGATGGATGGATGGAATGAGTATTATAAGGGAATAGTGAGTAGAATAATGTGTACTATAAAGGAATAATGAGTAGTATAATAAACACAATGGTCAGCATTGGCCTCCACGGTCCCACCTGGAATGAGTAGTCTAAGCGAATAATAAGTATTAAGAGTATGACAAGGGAATTATTATCATTATTGTTCGATGTGAAAAAAAGCATTTTACACATTCAATTAATATTTGTGTGTGAGCGCATGCGTGCGTGCGTGCGTGTACGTCTGGGTCGTGTGTGGCCGCTAGATGGCGACATTGGCCGATTTATTCAATTCAATTCAATTCAAT
>JAOVVB010000010.1:2259076-2282045 GCA_028570985.1 Heterobranchus longifilis
TTGGTGGTTGTGGGGTTTGAACCTGGGATCTTCCGAACCATAGTCCAATGCCTTAACCACTGAGCTACCCCTGGCCCAATCTCTGGACTGTGGGAGGAAACCGAAGTACCCGGAGGAAACCCAGCAAGCACAGGGAGAACATGCAAACTCCATACACACAGAGACAGGAACCGAGCCTGGCCGGGAATCGAACCCAGACCCTGGAGGTGCAAGGAGACAGCACTAACCACTACACCACCATGCAATAAATCTGCAATAAATCTGCAATAAATCTTTCTGTTCATTTTTCAAGGCCTATATTTGCATATTGGAGTCTGATTGGCTCTTCCATATTATGATGCAATAAGACTTGGCTTTGCTGTGTTTTAAGCTTGATGATTTGAAGACCTTTTGAGCTATCAGGCAATCTGCTCACTTCAGTCTGATAAATTTCTGTCTAATCAATGCACATTACACTTTGTGTTTGAATCAACATGGTGGAAGCAAAACTTTTTTTTTCTTTGTCCCTTTCATCCTCGGGTCTTACACATCAAATCAACTACAAGATTCATAAGATCTGGCACAAGTGTTACTCTGGATGCCCTTTCAGTCACAACCCTCCCATTTTCTAATTGGGCTTGGGACCAGCACCATAAAATTTTAAAGGGGAGCTTTAAAGTGAAATTTGCTTTTGAGTCATTTTTAGACACTGACATGGGCATCCAGGCTGTGTAAGCGCACACACACACACACACACACACACAAAATTCCATGCTGTTTTCCACTTTCTTCTTCTTTGTGTTTAATAGCGGTTGAAATCCAGTAGGTTGCATTACCGCCATCTGTAGGCTTCCCTCATCTTCCCAGCCTCTTAAAGCTGAATTTCCAGTAAAGCCTTCTAAAAAAAATGCCAAATGCTTTCTTTCATCATCTAGTTTTGTCTTATTCTGTGTCTCGACCTCATCATTTGCTTTTATCCGGCACTTCCACAGACTCTACATGTTCCCTCTCAGTATTGAGACGCTCTGAACCTTTGGTTGAAGTGCTGTAAGTTGCATCACCACCACCTATAGCGCTCACTCTCCTGTGACTACCCTGTACTTTAAAGCCAGCTTTCCAGTCCAGTTTTCCTCAAAGACAATGAGTGATAAGTGACTCCCCATTTTCCTTTTTTCCTTCCTTTTTCCATTTTTGTATTGACCAAGGCTTTAATAAGCAAATCAGATTTTGCCTAATTGTGACCTCATATATCAAAAGAACCTCCTCCAGCTCTGTTTAACTCCACCCAGTTCTGCCAAACTCTGGCAGTCTCTATGCACGATATTTACTTTTTTTTTTTCAAGTAAATAAGGCTAGCCTAGCGGGTAGTGGCTAACTGCTAATGGCTAATCTAGGCTTCTTTAGCTCTTACTTTTACAGTATATCGCTAAACATTGAGCATACCATCATGAACAAATGCTCTTACATATATCACACATACATATAGGTTTCTGGTTCCTGCGTTCTGATTGGCCAGGTAAAAGCACTTCTGCAAAGGGGTCTTCAGCTGTAAGTCATTTAAAACTACAGACTCTGAAACGGTGCGTTTGAAAAATGAGTGAAAGAGAAAAAAATCAAGCATGATCTGAGTGATATGTTACATGGAAAATTAACAGACGTGTGTTTGTATAACAGACAACTTGTTTAAAAAGAAGTATAATATGTGACCTTTAAAGCTGAACAAAGTAGGACTAGCTAATATTGAGCACGTAAGTGATAAATGTTATTGCATCATAATATGGACGAGCCAATCAGGTTCTGTTATGCAGATATTATTTTTTATTGCACTGGTTTATAGGAGAAGAGTGTTGGGGGGAGATTTTTATCTTTGCATATGCATGCAATCTGGATTTCCAGTCTTGTGGAAAAGTTTCTGTGTCTTTTACTGTTGTTTAATGATATTTTAATAGAACTACCACATCTAGGAATGTATTATTTAATATAGAAGAAAAATGGTATTTTAAGTTTTGGGTAGTGTGTGTATGTGTGTGTGTAAGTGAAGCACAGAGCAAGCAAGAGAAAAACTAGGACAGAAGATCAGAGAGAGGATGGAGAAAAATTGACTCTAGGGAAAGTCTCCCTGTTACAATATAGCACATGATTGCTGAACTGGAACCAAAAGATCATCGGACACCTACTCAGAACTATCTCGAAACCTGTGTTACGACAAGCGGAAACACATTCAAATACTGCATGTAGTACTCGTCTCCTCTGCTTTTTTTTTTCTAGACCAAAAAAAACATAGGATGTATGTTAGAAAAAGAGAGTTGAGTGAGAATAAGAATATTGAACCCGGATATATGTGTGAGAGAGAGAGAGTGTACATGCATGTAGATCCCAGATCAAGCGAAACTAACCATGCTCTTTGATAAAGCATTTTTTAAAGGCCTATTTAAAGTCATCCAATTAATGCATGCCATACACACGTACAGCCATCTGCACTTACACACATACACATGCACACAAATAGAAAGCCAGGCTGGCAGGTGGGACAGCATGCTGAGAAACAGAGCGCACAACGAGCCAGTAAACACAGAGCTAGGATGACTGACAGCAGGAAAGAAGACAACAGCCAGGTCTGGAAGACAGAATGCTAGAAGAGAACGCTGGAAAACTGAAGAGCCATGTTGGACTTGGAGTAACTTCCTGCTTTAGCGTGGCCTCATTAGGCCAAAGCTCTGTCCCACTCTCTTCAAACTCCTAGCTCTACTATGTGTGTTAAAGCGGCTAAAATTAGCCTTCCTCTCCTCTCCGTTCTCTCGTCCTTTCTTTCCTAGCCACCCTACAGATTGAACTACATTTTCACACTTCAGGTACGATTATGCTGTCCAAGACGACTAACTTGCATGTCTCCGGTCAAAGTAATTGTCACTAGTACCCTAGTAGCAATTCAACGTCTAACCTTTACGCTCATCATGGTATGTCTAGAATTGACAAAAAGACACGCTGCATAACGCAAGTGATTTGACTTGAAATTCAAAACTTACAACCACTCAAACTTGAAAATCTCCAAAAATTATGATTCGTATTTAGATTCTGACTCCAAAGCTTATGACTTCTGCTTGGACTCTGACTTCAGAGCTCATAATTCAACCGGCCTCAGGTATCAAAGTTTATGTTACTTGACACTGACTTCAATGCATATAATTTGCAACTCAAATTAGGACAAAAAGCTCAACTCAGAACCTACTTAAAATGACTTAAAAATCAACTCTGACTTCAAAGCTTTATGACTCAATCCAATTCAGACATCAGCACTTGTCACCATTAACTCGGACTTAACGCTTATGTCTTAACTCAAATCAGACTTGACAGAAAGTTTACTGTTTGTAACTTGACCCAGAGTCGAAAGGTTGTCACTCACAACACAACTCAACAGCTATCGGATGACGAAACCCAGTTTTGACTTCAAAGCATAACTCAAATCAGACTTCAAAGATTGTCTCACATCTCAACTATGACTTCAAAGCTTTTCAAAGTTTCTCACCCTGATTCCGACTTAGAACTTACGACTCTCGGCATGGCTAAAACACTAATGCAAACAACTCTAGCTCTAATATTTATGACTTCACTGTCTTCAAAGCTTTTGACTTTCAACTCAACTTGAACTTCCATCCTTATAACTCACAACTCAGGCTCACACTATACAATACATTTTTGACTTCGACATGACGAGGAGTTTGTATCTATAAGACGTGATTCTGACTAATAACAGTTTAAACAAAATAGTTTGATAATTTGAGTTTCACAACAAATGATTGAAGGATGAATGTTTTATTAGATTCTATTGGATTCAGTTTAATTCTTTGGAATTCTTCCAAATGAATTCATAAAAAAGCTGTTTCATATGTGTTGATTTACAAATCCTACCAATTTGCAGTCTTCCTCTTTTTAAAGTGTCTATCATAACACATCGTACTGGAATAACGCTACTGCTCTTATCCTTTTTGACAGCTGCTTCGAGACACATGAGTTCTCTGGCCTAATTATTTCCAGAGTATTCTGAGCAGTAACAGCCATGATGGAAGTGTCACACTGTTGTCGACCTCCTAAACGCAATTCGGAGACACACAGACCCAGGAGCTGTAAGACTAGATGCAAGGTTTTATTAACTTTTTTTTTTTCCTTCAGGGCAGCTTACAGGTGAGACAGAAGCCAATCCAATCAAAGAAATGAGTAGAGTTGCTCTGTGGTAGCTCAGGGATTGTAGCTTATAACCTTCATTGTACTAGTGCTTAAAGCAATAGTTCATATACTATGAATAATACAGTTAGACTTAGGCAGGGTTAAATGATCTGCGTTCTTTGATCACAACAGGGTGAGAATATAATGCATTTGTACATCTGTGTATATTTGTGTAAATACCTGTATCATCATAAATCATCATAATCTCAAAGCGCTGGGGTTACAATACCTGCTCCAGTGTTTCAGTAATAACTACATACCAAAGACATATCAGAGACACTTACACTGCTAGATTCGGTGCTAAGCTGCACTTTACACTGATGATGTCTATGTGCAGAAATCATTTTATCATCCACTGGCCACTGGCTAACTGTTGCATTGTGCAGGTATGTCACATCCTCTACTGACACAACTACATTCAGCCCACGAGGCCCTGCAAGGTCGTCTGCTCCGGTAAGGACAGCTTTCAGACATCACTATTCTCTTATTCACCATTTTGGTGAAGCATGTGATGCTGTTCTGTTCATGACTAATATGAATACATTGCCAGGATATAAAGTGCCAAAAACCAAAACGCTCAGCTGATACGATCTAAAAGTCAATAGGAATACACAAATAGAGTAAAAAGCGCAATAGAGTAAATCCCCTACATACGAACAGGTTTCGTTCCAAGAGCTCATTTGTAAGTCCAATTTGTTCGTAAGTCCAACAAACATTGTCTGGGTACTAGGATACTAACACAATTGGCTATACATAGTATAAAACTAACATGTTCCTTGATCTTGTCTTTGCTTTTTAGATGGTTGATGGTTTTGATGTTAAAAAAACACGCAATGTCTGCTATCTTTTCACCTCGCTCCATTCTCTCACTTTTGTTTTTATCGTTATTGCTTGACATTTCTTAGGAGAATCAGCTTCATCGCCACTGCTTTTATGTTTGCTTCTGGACATCATGAGATACGTGCTGCACGAATGAGACAATGTATGCCAGACATATGATCTAACTTTTGCATATCTTCCAAATCTTCTAAATCGAATGTTCGTGTATAGGGGACTTACTGTATTAAAAGCTCATGGAAAACTAAGAAAGCAACATGATCTGCCTCTGAGTGCGACAAGGAAGAATTCAAGTCAGTTTCTATAATACTGGAGTGATATACTGAAGTTTTAGGTTGCACTACTTACAGTACTATCAGTGCAATACTGAAATACCCAATATCTTAATTATTACCACATGGATACGCAGACTAACTCTCAGGTTCTCCTTAAGAGGTCTTTGGGTCATCTTTATGAATATAAGACATTACTGATTACTCTATAAGAAAGCCCAATAGACAGCTTTAGTATGAGGACTTATATAGTAAATTATTCCTGAAGATGTCTGGGGTATTCACATTTTCAGTGCTTTATTTGCCATTATTTGCCATCCCAAATAAGTCTTTGGTTTGTATGGTACTGAGGACATCCTGCAGTCATATCTGTGCCTACTGGATAGCGGTTGAAGCACCATTCACAAAATGCATTGAGCACCAAATTGCCCATATTTGTGAAGGGTTTTAATAATTAATAATTGAAAAAAAGAGATGGAGGGAACATGACACTAAATTTCCTTTCTAAACATCGGATCTACGGATTCTGTTTTTATTTTACATGATTAGAAAAGCTAAGACAAGCACACAAAAATGTGTGTGGTCACCGTGATCTAGCGATGTTTGAGCGCCACCTCATCCATCCCCTGTCTTGAATGTAATTTGCTGTCTGTTCCACTTCTCGTCCTATTTTCTTTTCTCGCAACTACCTGGAACTGTTAAACTTAACTGGATTGTATGTCATAAATCTTTACAAAATAGCCCATAATAATGAAATGGATGGCAAATATATTTAATTAATAACATAAAACCTAACAGTTGTAAAGTATTCCCTCCCACTGATGTGAAACCCTTAAATTAATCCTGGTGCAACAATTAATGTCATGTGACTTGAGTATAACTTCATGTTCCTAAATGGCTGCATTGTCTGCTAGACTTAAACAATCTGACAGACGTTCATGCTGTTCTCAAAAGGAATGGGAAAGGAAAAGATGACCGTACTGACTTTCCAGATGTGGAAAGATGATAGATATATATCTAACTGTAACTGTAGCCACAGATATTGAAAGTATTGACCTAGAAGGTGAGAGTGAATAACAAATGTGTCTCAATAGCCAAAAATATTTTGCACCTTCAAATGATAGAAGTGTTGTGCAAAAAAAATCTGAATGAAATCAATTTCAGCTCTAGATTGTAAAACAAAATATGAAAAAATACAGGGGATGAAAACTTACGCGAGGCACTGTTTAACCATTTATACACAAACCAGAGACACCAGCACGAAATACAAAAACACCCGCACAAATACACACAACATTATTACGATAATGACCTAAACATTTTCCTCACAAACCAAGCATTATTTGGTGTATTGCATAGTAGAGTAGAGCCATAGTAGAGTTCTAGCCTTCTGCTAATAATAACACTTGTGTACTTTCATATTATTTATCGATTTTTACTGTTGTTGTGTACAATAACCATAAATGTTTTCTTTCAAAACAAACTCTGAACTAATAATCTAATATCAGCACAACGGTTTTGACATGTATTTTAAATCTTAACGCAGTGAATAAACCACAAACTTCTTTAGCAAAATTTGTCTCAGAGCTCTACTGTTATCATGAAGAGGACAATAGCGCATCCTGAGCAAGTAACAAGCAACTCATGAACATGTGCTTCTGCTACAATAAGACAAAGCCGGTGTGTTTCCTGTTTACGTGCTGGGCGCAGCAGCGGCGAAATAAAGATACCTTGTGTAAGCTGGCGACTAACCAAAGCTAGTGATTAGCTAGCTAAAACGCAGAAGTCTTTTATACAGATAATGTGAAGGATCTGTGATGATAAAAACGTGGGGGAATTATTGGAAATATAGATGTTTCACTCAAATATGTTGGTAAAGTAATCAAAAATTAACTGACAATGGAGTTACACTTAGCATGAGTAGCAAATTGAATTTCCATGAATTCTGGCATTCTTAAAAATCAGACTGTCACAAGTCATAAACTGAAAACTATTGAAAATGTATCTGTTAAGCATCAGATGTTGTAAACTATAAAACACTGATGAATAGAATACATTGTCCTTGTATTCAATGATCCTTTTGCATTTGTTTAGTTTCCGCGCGCAAAAAAAAAGCCTAAAGATTTTTGGGAAAACTGACCCCTTCTAAACAAATTATTTTATCAGTGCACACAACCAAGGTTAACAGTTGTCTAATGTAGCTAACATTTCGACAACTCATGTTGTGTAAACTTAACCAAAATATTATGCTAGCGGCTACAGATCATTAGCACTTGCTAACTACTTTGCAAAGTTAGCGAGATGCATATAACAGGTAAGAGTATAAAAGTATAAATCTGACCAAGATCTGATTAAGAAAACATTTTCATCTCCTTGCCTTAAAGTGTCAGAATGAAGAAAACATTAGAAAGTTCAAGCATCAAATTTGTTAAGCTAGCTAGGACACTAGATAGATAGTATTTGTGTCAGCTTATGTTACAGTATGGCAGCACTGTTGCCTTGCGCCTCTAGGGTCCGGGTTCGATTCCTGCCTCGGGTCTGCGTGCATTAAGTTTGCATGTTCTCCCCGTGCTTGGAGAGTTTCCTACTTTGGTTTCCTTCCACAAAGGACATTGATGGCTCAGTGATAGGTTTCTCTCCTGTCTGGGTTCAATTCACCCAATGCAGAAACTGGATGCAGTGCCACTCCCAAGCCCGGATAAAATGGGATGCGTCAGGAAGCCCAACCGCCATAAAACCTGTGCCAAGTTGTGGCGAACCCTTGACCGGAGCTGCCGAAAGACCAACAACACCTCCGGTTTTCTCCTAGAGTCCAATGCCATGCAGATTAGGCTAAGTGGTGTTCCCAAATTGCCTGTAGTATGTGAATGCACGTGCGAATGTTGACCGGAGGTCCTACCGTGGTCATAAAAATGGGAACCACTGGCCTTCACAGTCCCTTGTTGGACTACAGAGGTTCCTATGTGGGTGTTACAGTAAAGAAAGCTTGTTTTTTCCCCCTAATGTTGTAATGTTCCTACTTAGTCAACACAGCTCTAACAATGACAAAAGCAGCATGACTGCTGCTATGAAGTCATCAATAGGTGACTAGCGTAGATACAAATATAACTGGTATAAAATATACACTAATGAAAACATTTATGAGACTCCATTTTCTGCAGGGATTTGCTGATCAATTCATGGTCATTTTCTTTTATCTCTAAGGGGTCTACCCTTAAGAGGATAATCATCATATGAGCTGACATGGACAAAAAAAGCTATTGCAGTCTTCAAAATCTAGCCAGGATTTTATTGGGATCATCATCATCATCATCATGATACACTGTGACATTTAATACTCTTCTTTGAAAACGCTTTTGAAGGAAGATTTCAGAGCTAGCGTATGCCATAATATGATTATTTTATGCAGAATAGCATATGTTGCTGCACTATTTTGAATTTTGCCACGGTCCCTCGGTGAGGGATAGCCCATTTAGAGTGGATTCCAATGAAACCCCTCCTGTTTCTCTCTCTCTCTCCCGTTCTTGTTTCCCTTCTGTCCGCTCGCTGACTGCCAACAGCCTCCCCAATGCCACACTGTCTTTAATAATGATTATATTAATATCACTAATTACTAATTCCATCAAGCAAAGCAACACAAACGATATACTGTAAAAACAAAAAAAACAAAAAACAACACTTTTTTTTGCAATTGCTATAACACTCTTAAGCCTTGTTATTTATATTTTGTCCGCCATAAAGCACATTACATCTAGGTTTATAGTCACAACTAGCTGAAGCGTGTTAAAATCCGAAAACTGTGTGTGTGTGTGTGTGTGTGTGTGTGTGTATGTATTAGCTAATGTCATCACAGGTACGATAAAGAAAGCCTATTTGTGCTAATGAGAATTAAACAATATAACCGGGAATATGTGGATATCGTCTGTACAAGAAGTCCACGGGCATCTCACAGTCTATCAGCTATCAGACAGTATCGCTCAGGGTAAGCGAGCCGGGTCACGAGATAAAGCCCGAGATCGATCCATACAGTGAGGCGGTACTCTAAGGTCTTAATGAAATGAAATGAAAAGAAGATAAAGCAGTTCTACCTTTAGGTCGTCCTTTGGCTGCTGTCATCGTGAAAGTGGCAAGGACAAAGGTTTCATTGAAACAAAATGATGCTGATCTCCCTTTCTCTCTCTCTCTCTCTCTCTCTAGCAATTCACGCATTCACCACTAGCAGAAAGATGGTCTGAAGCTCATTAGCCAGCCTCCAGCCTCCAGCCTATCAGGGTACACCAAAAACGGATGACAAATGGGCCGTGGAGCATCAGCTCACTGATCTAAATAATAATACCATAATGATATACTAATATAATAACAATGGACCAATGCAACTACTACTGATAATAATAATAATAATAATAATAATAATAATAATCAGATCAGTCTATTTTTTTCCCCAGAAGGAAATGTGTGTAGAAAAATCAGACAGCCGAGCCCACAGTTTGTAAATGCAGTTGATCATTTAATGACAGATGGAGACACGCAAGAGAGGAGACACAAAAACATCCGGCTGAAACGGGCGCGCGCCCGCCTGCAAGCTGCTCGCGCACGCACTTACATTTGATGACCCTGTCGGTGGGGTTCAGACCCATGACTGCGTTGGACATGTTCATGGGGCTGTGGTGCTTTAGGAGGGCAGCGCGGGCCGCAGCAGCAGCAGCATCACTCGGTGCGGCTCCGCTCCCCGTTCACCGGAGAAGGAGGAGGAGGAGCAGGATGAAGAGGAGGAGGAGGAGGAGGATAGGGAGGTGCACGAGCTCGGCTCTTGTCGCAGAGATCACGCGCGCGCGAACAGACGGACAAACGCACGGAGACGCGGATGCTGAAAGACACCGGGGAGGAGGGTGACGGTGGTGGTGATGGTGGTGGTGGTGGGGGGGCGGGGACTGTCCTAGCTACTCGCTCCGCTCTCTTCGGGCTTTCCTCTGGCTCCTCGACGCGGAGTTTCTGCACCACCCCGGCATGATGGCGGAGGCAGGAACGCCCACGCACGCAAGCCGCTCGCGCGCAGTCACGCGCTGCCTCGTGCTGCCATCCGGCGGCAGATTCACACAGTGTGGGGAAGTGGGGTGAAGGGGGTTCCCTGGTCTCTCTCTCTGTTTCTTAACTTCCTCTGCGGGAATTGTTACCAAACTTTAACTGCTGTGTATCTCTTAATGCGTCCTTCATTATCAGAACACAGTGGTTCTGCTAATGACTGATTTCAATTCAATTCTATTATTTGTATACATAGTGTAAATTTTACAGCTGAAAAGTTTTCTATATTTATATAATTTTATTTTTATATTCTTATATCATAGGTTACATTTTTGTTCGAATATTTTTTATACTCTAGTTTATATATATATATATATATAGTTTTGATATGGATCTATTTATCTATCTATTAGAGCTGGGCAATATGTAAGTTGAATTTATAAATTGAAAATATATAAATTGAATCTCCGATTTTTTTTTAGACAAAATTAGATTTTCGATTTCATAATGATTATTTTTCTTCAAATGAATAAAAATGAATAAAACATTCCTCTTTTTGGGATTAATAAAGTGCAAACTTTCACCAGCAAAATATGGGTGGTTGGTAAAGTGAAAGCTGCAGACCTAAATTACTTTTTTCTAAACAAATAGTTTGTTTCAAAAAAGGGAGAAAAAAAAAATATAGAGAGAGAGATCTGTCTGTATGTATATAAAATAAGACGGAAATAAAGAGACTTTATTACTGTTGTAGTAATAAAATAATTTGTTTTGTAACTTTCAGAAACCAGTAGCAATAAAGAGAATATAAGAATAAGACTAAAAACATAGCTATGCTAAAAATAGAAATATAAGAATGTGGGTCTTGGGTGGTGCAAACAGTGCCATGCAAACAAGTATCGTCAGTAGGCAGGAAGTATAGTACAAATTATAATAATTCTATTTACAGTCCTGGATGTAAAGTGTTCAGTGCATTAGCAGCTACTCATGGAAGAACGAAAAAAACTTATGTGTATACATGTATGTTCATGTAGCTAGCTACCTGTGTGCTTGTCTGTACAATTAATTGATCAATCAATCAATTAATCAGTTTATCTATCTATCTATCTATCTATCTATCTATCTATCTATCTATCTATCTATCAGTCTGTGTGTCTGTTAGTCTGTGTGTCTAACCGGCTTTGTTTCCCTGTATGTCTATGCAAGCTAGTCATGCAAAATAGACACAGGAAGCGACAACCTTATCTGTAATATGAATATTCTTTATAAAATAAATAAATACTTGACAGAAATATTGATTGTATTTTGTTGTTTTATTGTTGTTATTTTTTCTTGTTGTTTGTTTTATGTATCTGTATTAATAATTAATAATAAAAAAACCAATTCTGTCCCAAATGTATTTAAACAGTCTTGTTAAACTTTATTTAACATAGTATACACATGGAACATATTGTGTATGTTCCCTTGTTGCTAACAAAAAATTGCACCAAGCTGTCAGTACCAGATTCTTTATGTCCTGTGAGTTATGAAACGGGGCCTCCATGGCTCAGACCTGTTTTTCTGGCACATCCCATGGATGCCCGATCAGACTGAGATCTGGGAAATCTGGGGAGGCCAAGTCAACACCTTCCACACTTCCATCTCAATGTTTTCAGTGTGGAAGAGAGAATTATCCTGCTGAAAGAGGCCACTGTTATTAGGGAATACTTTTGTCTTGTAGCGGTGTGATTGGTCTGCAACAAAGGTTTGGTAGGAGGTAGATGTCAAAGTATCAGCAGGATGAATACCAGGTCCTGTGGTTTTCTAGCAGATTACTGCTGGCTTGTCTTGCTGGTCCTTCATGGTGCCATTTCTTCTCCAGGTAAGTGATGCACATGCATCCGGCCATCCACGTCACATTAAGGAAAATGTGATTCATCAGATCATGCCACCTTCTTCCATTGCTTCATGGTCTGGTTCTGATGCTCGTGTCTCCAGTGTGTGCTTTCAGTGGTCGAACGGGGTCAGCATGTGCACTCTGGCCGGTCTACACAACCGCTTACACGTCAAAAGTATTTGGTCAAACCTGCAATGACATTATATCCAAATACATATACTTCAATCCAGAGTTGGTCCCACTTTCCCAGCTAAAACATTTTCCACCTTTTTTGAAAAGCTGTCCACAACATTTTGAGTGTTTCCATGGTAATTCTTTCCCATTCATTCTGTAGAGTATTTATGAGGTCAGGCAAACTCATCAAACCATGTCATTATCACTCACACGCACACACACACACAAACAAACACATACTAATCACTGTTAATATTATTATTATTATTATTTATTACTATAATTATTATAATCATTATAATTTATATATGCTTTCCTTTTTAATGCATTCATGAGTGTCAAATTATTGTTGACTTTAACTAAATATCTGCATTTTTTTATTTTATATACATTTATTTATCATTACTCTTTTTATACTAATCTGTTTTTGATCTTCTCTTCTTTTATTTTAATTTTTCTCTTCTTGTTATTTTCTTGTGACTTATTTCTAACTTTTGGCAATACGACTACAAATATTTGCAGCGCCAGTAAAGCACATTTGAATCTTGAATCTAGGCCTTGTTTTGTGCTCTGGGGCTCAGTCATCTTGGAATAGAAAAGGGCCTTCAATTCAATTCAATTCAATTCAATTTTATTTATATAGCGCTTTTAACAATGGTCATTGTCTCAAAGCAGCTTCACAAAAAATTAAAGAAATTATTTTTTTTTTTTTTAGAAAAAACATTTTTCCCCAAATGTTGCCACAAAGTTGGAAGCATGGTATTGTCCGAGATGTCTTGTTATGCATAGCATTAAGATTGCCCTTCAGTGGAGATAAAGGGCCTGATTGAAACACATACTTATGTCTATAAAGTGTATCTCTGATCCTCTGTACTACCACTACTACTACTGTAATAATACCATTTAAAACATCAGTTGATTCCTATAAATGACTCTGTGAATGATTAGATATTTTTAAATGCCTTGGGGTATCAGTAACACCTAATGGACAAGTGTCTGACTTGCATTAAAGATAATGGATTAGGAAGCCTTTACAATCAACTCCTGCTCGTTTATCCTGTCATTGGCGATATTCTCGTTTTGTATCGCGATATAACATATACTAATATCCCTCCGCCTTGGCTCAACTTCTCATCAGAGGTGTTTTCGTGAAACTGCGAAAATCCGGAAGCCGGAAGAATTAAGTGTTTGGTTAGAAAATATCTGTATATCAACAAGAATGACAAAGCAATAACTGTTTAAGCAGATACAAGTTTGATATATCTTACGTTGCATTAACACTATAGACATGATTTTTTTCCCTCGTCGAAAAAAAATGGGGGGAACTATGAAAGCTCTATGAACGCCATTTTGGATCAAAACGTAAGCGTATGTATAAAAGCGCCTATTTGGATGAGTTACCTAAGCACTGGGGCGTAGTGTTAAACAGCTCTAGCACTCCCTATACACGGGCACTATTTAGGGTGCGACAGAGCCCTGCAGTCGCGCCCTATGTAGATCTCGACGGCGCTAATTTGAACAGCGCGGATGCGGAAGAATCGGACATCTGAGCGGTGTGATTCGGTCGCGGCGGCCGCTGCAGGAGGAAGGAGCGCTTTAGCCTCTCTCTCGCTCTCTCACTCACTCTGAGTGTTGCTTTAATACCTTTCAGTTTCGTCTTTGAAAAAAAAAGAAAGAGAGAAACCCTTCATCGAGGTCAGTTCCGAGTACATTTGGTAGAAGGCTTCAGCTTTACCCGGTGCTGGTCGGCGCTCAGAATCGAAAGGAGAGTTGGTAGAAATATTGTGAAGAACTGCGCTTTTCACTGACAGCAGCAGCAGCAGCACAACAATGGCACTGAAGAGAATTCATAAGGTAAGGGGAAGGAAGTGAGGCCTCGGTTTCGCACTTCGACTTTCTCATCCATCCGTGTTGATTTACAGCGCGTTCACATTTTTGAAATAAATCAGAAATTTTCCGATGGATATTGTTAGAACCGTTTTGGGGTTGAAAATCAGCCATGCTATTAAATAGTTTAGCTCTAACGCATCGTGTTGTAACGTTCGCTAGCTAAGTGTCGGTTAGCTAGCTGCTAATCATGTTACATGTTACTATTATCCATAATAATAATAATTATTATCTTTTCTACTGTTACATCTATAAAAGCTAGAGCCATAATTTGAGAAAATGAGACACAAATGGTTGACCTGTTATTCATTTTTATATTAAATGGGATATTTTTACACAGATAAATACAAGAACTAGCCGGCACGACTTCTGCTTGCTCGCTAGTTAGCTAGCTCTCTCGCGCTCGCTAATCACCAGGCCTGCTTTTTTAAAGTTGCCTACGGTTAAAAAACGCGACTTGGCTCGCGCAATAAAACCGCCACCACTTATAAACCGAATATTACGTTTCCGTTGCTAGGAGATGACGGTTCATCGAGCTTAGCTATAGGTAACTAACTAGCTAACTAACCAGGATGCTAGTTTTTTTTCTTTGCTAATTTAACGAAGCAGGAATTTACCATCGACTAGGAAAGGCGTCAGCGCGAACTACTGGTGATTATAATATCTTTCTGTGTAGGTACAACTTGGTTTAATTATTATTTTTGAACAAAGAGGTGAGCTGATATAAAGTTTTGGCACCTTTTGCGGAGTCACCGCTGGTCCCTCGTGTTTGTTGTAAACGCGAGTCGTAAAGCTTAGTCACATCACAAATATTCAACTTCACACCCTGAATTCAAGCAGTTGCTCATGTTTAGCTTGATGAATCCAGTTCTCTCTCTGTATATAACTTTACTCTACAACACTGGTGCTAACTCGTTTTTACGAGTATATACGTATCCCTGGAGATTTTTTGTCTTCTTCCTTGTCTAACCTTTGTTCCGTCTCTTTCTATTTCACTAGGTGTGTTAAGTGGAAAATATTTTCCTTTCGCCTGTTTCTGTTTGTAACTTAAAAGCTTTTTGACCTGTTTGGGAGTCCTGTCAGGTTTAGAGAAACCACCTGTGGTTCACTTTACTGAGTTTTTCGAGTACAGTTTGCCCCTGTCATGATGGCATTTTTGACACACACACACTGTGTGTATTGCGGTGATTAACACCTGATAAGGAAGTCAGGGTTGTGTCATCGTATTGTAGACTAAATAGTTTTACACTCAGGGACACCTTATTATATACAACACTTCATTTACTGGACATCCACCAGGACAACTTTGTTTTACAAAACATAAAACTGTTCTGTAATCTAGATAAGTAAAGTCTTGGTTGTTCATAGAATCCAGTTTGCTTTAAAATTCTCAAATATTGCACTTTGTAATGCAAGTTTTTCACATGGACGTAGATATATTTATATCTATCTGTCTATCTATTTCTGAGATGATTTGCTTATACGTGAAATAAGCCATGTAAATTGCTTTTAGGTCTTTAAAGGTACAGAATGACGGCATTGCAGACATGGAGAATATCAAACCTCCCCCACACCAATATCCCTGATGTGTTCAAGATTTGCATCCATGCAGGAAACTGGAACCAATCCTGAAAATTATTTTCAGTAAATTTATTCATACTATGTAAGAATCACGTGATCATCTTACAACATGTTTTCCTGTGTGTGAACTCTACTTGATAGGTGGATAGATACATTATAGATCCCAAAGGAAATTTTAAACATCCAGTAGCATGGATAGTAACACCATAAATATGTAGTTGAGGGGAAAAAAATTTGAGCATGCCAGAGATTACTTAATCTCTGATCTATCTATGATCTATCTGATAATCTATGATCTAAAGAATCAGTCATTCTTTTGTGTAGCAATATTTGTGTAAAATATGTGGGTTGGTAGCATTAGTAAATTTTTTTAAATTGTGTTGCTGAATCGCGATACAAATTGAATCTCCATCTAGGCGTCATGATTATATTATATCAGGTGGTTCCTGGTGTTTCTCTTTCTTTGTGTTTACAGTTTAAACATTCAGGCATTAAAATGATTATACATTTAGTGTAAAAAAAAAAGAAGGAAAGTTTGTTTGCATGGCTTTGTGGTGGCGAAATGTCAGTTTCTCCTATAATTCTACAGGTGGCGCACTCTAAACTATTCACGCGTTAGCCGGCAGGACAGCACCTCGTGTGGGAGACGCGAGTTATTTGCTAAGCTGGTTTTGAAATAAAAGTTGTCAGATGATGCCCCAGAGATACAGGCTGCTCTTTCACAGTTTAAATTGAAAGTATAGTAGAATCTTGGCTTTCATAATTTAAGTCTTAAACTAAGGTTGGATATGAGGCATGCTGTCATACTGAGGCTAAGTACGCTGGTAATACGACTAACATTTTGCTAACAGAAAATAACAAACTATGGACCCGAATTAAAAAAATTTAAATGAAGCAAAGCTTTAATTAAAATAAAGTTTTTAAGGTATAAAGCTTAAGAGATTTTCCTTTTTATACATATATATTTTATATGTACACTTCCTTCAAGGTTTTCAATTTATAACAAATTCGGGGAGAAAATTTAATCGGGATATTTGTACAACAGGTGTTCAAGGCCTGGTACTTGTAATGAAAGGCATAAAACCGATTGACTGATCCTCGAAAATTTAAAGGAGTAACTTTTTCACCAGTTAGCGGAAGAGTTGTGTCTGTCAGTTGGAAACGTATACACGTTTATTCACCAACACCACTTGCATGTTACAGGAACTCGACTGGGAGTAATTGA
Organism: Heterobranchus longifilis; assembly: GCA_028570985.1. Classification (NCBI taxonomy): domain Eukaryota; kingdom Metazoa; phylum Chordata; class Actinopteri; order Siluriformes; family Clariidae; genus Heterobranchus; species Heterobranchus longifilis. The sequence continues at coordinate 2,276,151 of JAOVVB010000010.1, forward strand.
CACATCCCCCGTGCAGACCTGACCTCGCTCCAATCCTTTTTAACATGTTTGGGCCATTAAATGAGTTCTTGTATTCTGCACAACTAAGGACATTTTCACAGTAGGGGCCCCTGATCGGTTCCTTGAACATTTGACCCCAAAGCCTGGTTCATTTTGGTCAGTGAAAACACAATCGTTCCGCGCCTCAGGAGCCGTGCCTGAGTCCGCTTGACTAGGTGGTTTCAGGCAGAGTGCAGCGTGCTCTGGTACGGATCGGATCGAATATGAAAGAAAATAATACCTGAGCACGAAAGTAGATCGCTGTTAAGACTGAAATTAGTGCTGAAATGGGACAAATGAATAGCGCCTAATGTGAAAAAGTCCCGGTTTGACTCGAACATCACTCATAGAATTGCAATACAAATTAATTTGGCACCTGTGTATCGTGAGAATGTCACATCGGGTGGTTCCTGGTGGGTCCAAGTTTCCAAGGATACAAAAGAGGTTGCAAGAAAAGTGGCTAATGAGATGGATGATGCATTTGACATAAAAGCGTCAGAGCTACACGGTGAGCATTGAGTGTGAGCACACTACATACACCTTTCGTATTCATTCACGTATTTGTTGGTTTATATCTAGTTAGTAGCCAGGGCCTTGTTTGATAAAGTGAGGAATGTGCTAGTATCGGTGCGTGATCACAGCGTTAACAGATCATGGTCAAAGGGGTATATAGTGCCACAGAGTTTCCTGTGTGTGGAAGAACTGGTGTAGCTGTTTGATTTTACTGGGTGTCCACATGAAGGAGGTTGCAAAATCTAGTACGAGAGTGTTTTCTATATTTTTGAGGAAAGTTGTTGGTGAACAGAAATAACCAGAACAGCAGTTATAGGATAGGAGTAAAAAAAAATAAAAAAAATTTAGGTTAAAATGAAATGGATGTAACGGATGTAAATGATTTTTTTTTTTTTTGCTGTATGCTGATACATAGCCAATTGTACCTGCTAACTTTATCCTGCATTACAGTCTCGAGATTTTTTTTCTTACCTTCATGTCTTTCAGTTTCTATTTGTCAATTTTTTTTGTATCCCGTACAAGTTCCAGTTTTGGATTACACAGACATGCTGTAGTCAAATATGGTGTATTGTCATTCAGGTTTGTGTGGCGTCATCATGACTCTTGGTTAACCTGGATTAGGCGTATTTTGGTTAAACATGATTTAAACGAACTTTACTTTACTAATTAGTAATAAAGGACTGGAGTTTTTAATTGAACTTTTCAGACAACACACATTGAGTTTAAGGTCTTGAGGTTTTTAAGTGATCACGCAGTCACGCTCATAACACAAGCAAGCCAGATGAACACTTAAAAGTTAAGGTTACACCAGTCCGGAATAAAGTGTTTCAAGTTAAAAATAATGACAATTTTGCTTTTGGTCATAGAAGAACTCCCTAATAACTGAAATAACTTAGCTAATGGAGACATAGCTGCTTAGAACTAGATGGTTTATTGAATTTTGTTTGAGTTCTGTGTCTATATGTTTCCTTAGACAGCTTTAACATCCAGTCTGTGTTATCAAGCTGGTTTTGATGTATCAGTTTTGCCTGAATAGACACGCAGCGCTCGGATTTTGACAAGCATATTTTGACGCTGTGTTAGCGTGTTTATTTAAAGGTAAATGTTAAAGGTTTCAAGGTAAGAACACAACTTTATTGTATTGAGTGTTTAACGGCAAGACTTTTGGTAGTGTTTGTGTTTATAGGCAGTTTGGCAGAGCTAATGGGGCATTAACACCTTGCGTAGTTCAGTCAGCTTTGACACATTTTCAAGGTGTGACGTTCTGTGCGTACCTCAAATGTGAAGTCACAAACAGTGACAATCTGACTATAAACGTAAAAAAGGCACATAGTCATTGCACTCTCTTGTTTAAGAATAGTTAAAACAGTAATGTCTAATAATAGTGGGTAAAAAACCTCTTTTAAATAAGGGGTGTTTAAAGGTTATATTTGAAAAATATTTTTTAATGATGAAGGTAGTGTTATTATTTTCCCCCTCCACAAGTCTATGAAACTTCCTTCTCGACAGGCTAAATGTGAAGCTGGTCTTTTATGACATGAAATCCCACAGCAGTAGAAGTCAGCTCGGGGTATTGTTCCCAAATATGAGAAGTTATACTGTGTATACACAAGTGTTGCCTTTTAAATGAATTGGCATACACTTTTTTTTTTCTTTTTTTATAAAAAAAAATAAATTTAAAAACACTTACTTTTTGGGAGCGACAATATACATCACTCATCTGAGTAAGCTGACTAGCATCGTCTTAACTACACATGCTTGGTTTCCCCCCTCAAATGTGCAGAAATCTCTTAATTCTGACGTAGCAGCGTGGAAGAAGCACAGACTGTAAGAGCTGTTTATCAGGTTATGAGGACTACTTTGTGCCTTTTGCATTGGTTTAAAATTTTACAGCATATGTGCATTTCTTGAATTAAAAATATCAACTTAAACAAAACCAACTGGCGGAGAGACTCGCGCAGCACTAGTTAGGGCTAAACTGTGTTCACTTGGATTACAATGCAAGCCAAACAGTATAGTACGACTACACGTACTGTTGTGCCCTTGATATGTAAAGATTTGTCTAGTTGCGATTGAGGTCCATCCTGATAAATGCGTCGTATTTTGAAAAATAAAAATCTAACGACTATTCGAGCACTTGCATGACAAGTTGCTCAGAATACTCTGACCAGGAGCCGCAGTTTAACGATAGAAGTACATTTTCTGTTTACAAAGTCAGTTGTACATACACTCGGCATAATCCCTGCTCCTCCAGAAAACCCTCTCCAAATCCTCGTCTGAGAGAACCTTAGATCAGATCGCCACTGAGCGTGGTGTTACTCCAAAGCACTGGTCACTTTTAGCTAGTTTCATTTTCACTCTTTACCTTTATCTTTTTTGGAGCATTTAAACAGACGGGCGAGGCTGGTGATCCATGGCACGTTTTCTACTTCAGGCTTTAAAATAGTTTTGTACTTTTTCTGTTTTTCCAGAATTATTTTTAATGAAAAAAAAAAAAGTTCCCCCCCTCCCTTCCTTTATTTGGTAAGCAAACCTGTATATCTCGGGTTACATAGATATCTCGGGTAACGTAGGTATGCTTTATTAATCATAATGGGTATATTTTCTGTATTGCCAGTTTCCGGTCACGCTGTAATTAAACCTCCAATTACAGGAAATGGGTTAAATATTAACCCTCCTTACCTTCCAGGTAAGGCTTCCTTGTCCAATGGAGGATTTTGTAAAAACTAATTTTTTTTACAAAGTCTTGTAAATGTACAGTTAGTTCCATGTTGGAGTCATGTTATTTCAAGATAACCATCACTACATGCTCCGTAAATTCGAATAGGGTTTTTGTATGATCTTGGTTACACAGCTATGTTCAAAACAAAGTTATGAGAACCATATAAAAAAGGATAAAAAAAATTTTTTTTGGCTTATGATCTGAAGAATAAATGGTGAGTAATGTCATAATAATCCAAAAGTGTGTAAGTGGGTTTATGTTGTTAAACAGTGTGATGATTATTATAGATACTGGATAGAATATCTATAGATCACTTAGAAATTAACTGCATGCATGTGTGTTTGTGTTGAAGGAGTTGCACGATTTGGGCCGTGACCCTCCTGCCCAGTGCTCAGCAGGACCAGTAGGGGATGACAGTAAGTATCCGTCAATTAATGTAACCCTTGATTTAAAGTGATGTTATTACTGTATTTCTGGTGCATATTAAATATATTAAAGTGTATTTCTGGAATTCAGTTCTCGTCTCGTCTGCATTAGGAATTAAAAATTGTATTTGTCACATACACATCCATAAACAGGTATGATATGCAGTGAAATGCTTAAACAACTGTTCCTGACATAAATGGAAAGATGAGGTAAGATAGAATAAAAAGATAGAAGAATTAATCTAAGAATTCAGCGTCGCCCAAAGGCTCACAGACGCTCCAACACTAAACAAACCTGTTGTTGCTCGTACGTGCTCTACATGGGCGGTTTATCGATCGTCAATCCATCAGCGCTTCTCTTCATAGCAGCGACTGATCTCAGCTTTTCATCTGTCCAGTGTAAGGTTTCACTCCACTCTGCTCCACAAGAATGCGTAACGTAGAGCTTTCTTGTCCTGCGCACTCTAACCATCCTGTGTTTTGTGGTGGATAAAGAATTTCAATCCAAAAAAAAAAGTTTAATCATCAATTCTTTTTTTGCTTTCATACTTTCATATAGAATCCCTAGGGGGTCATGGGAGGAGAAAAAGAAACGTTAAAAAACAAGCAAACAGAAATACCTTGTCTTTTTCAATTTCTGATTACAGTTACAGTGTCAAAAGAATCTTCATTAATTTCCATGTTTTCTTTTAAATAAATTTTAAAAAAAATGACCCATGAAAGTTTAAGACTGACTGATTTAATAATCAATAAATGTTTATAACAATGTGGTAGATAAACCGTGCTAATGAAACACTACCTTTAAGTCCCGCCTCCCTGTACTGTGATTGGCCTTCTTTTCACTTAATGAAATTCTAACCAATAAAAGATGAGATGTAACCAATCATACTGCAGAAGGGTGGGGTTTGACAGAACAAGATGGCAAGTATAACAAATCTAACCTAAACCTTGCTTACACATGGATTACTTTTTTTTGTTTGTTTTTGACTTAAAACTTAGAACGAATAATAAAGAATTATTTATGATTATTGAATTAAAATTATTAATTTATAGATCATTTCTTTTCTTTTTCTTTCCTTCCCTAAAAATTGTCAGCAGTGACACTTCTTCCACTGACAAAAATATACTCACCCAACTGGTCAAGATCAGCTTTTGTGTAATTGTGCAAAAGTTTGTGTTTTGCTCCCCCCAAAAAAAAGATCAAATGATTTTTCTTTTGACACATTGTGTCTCTCGTGTCCCTTAGGTGCTCCATATGTTCAAATAATCTGAAAGATGCAGTATGTAAGACATGAATTAAAAAAAAAAATAACGGTTTATTCCAAGACCTCAGCACAATTGCACGAGGTGTTAGTTAAATGATTTCCATTCCAGATTGTTTGCCTGGTGCCACATCCAAACGCGCTTATTTATTTTATAGTCAAAAATATAACTATCAAACTCCATTTACGTAACCATTAGAGAAAGTTGTGTTCATGTTCACATTCAAAATATGAGAGAGAAGGAGCGGTGTCCTCAGCTAAGACGCAAGTAGTAATATAACGTTTCCAGTAAGAACGCAAACCAGCTGCGTCCTTAAAAATTTTTTTTGTTTTGTTTTTTAAACTGACATTTGGGAACACTTTGTGGTTTATGAGGTTTAAGGGAGGAAAAGAGCTCGACAAGATCCATCGCCGTTTGATAGACTCTTGTGCCAAGATTAAAGATTTTAATTTAAACACAACCAGAATGAGAAATCATGCCATGTGTTTGCCTCACAGGGTTTAGTTTTGGGGGTGGTTAAGACACCAGTGGAGATAAACATGTCGTACCTGTTAAAGTTGTGTCAAAGATGTCTCTTAAAAAAAAAAAAAAAAAAAAAAGGAGTATTGTTAAATGTTATGTAATATTTTTGGAGCCAAAGTAAAATCATCTGTGGCAATTTGCTGACAAGTGACAAACGCTGGATTAGTTTTAAAACCGAATCATAACCCAGTGCATTCAAACTTAATTGTAATCTGTCATGACTGACATGATAAATTTCTCCCTTCAATCTCTGCCAGATCCTTGGCACTCAGGTTTGGGTCCAAGCATCAAGTACTTTATAACTGTTTTTAAATTTTTTTTTTAAATTAATTTATTTTTTATAACCCAAGCACTATAGGGTGCATAGGACCCTTTTGTTTTCCTAAGGATGATTCACCCCCCCCCCCCCAC
>JAOVVB010000010.1:2305717-2332143 GCA_028570985.1 Heterobranchus longifilis
AAGATAATTGCACCAGTGTCAACCCTGTGTTCAGTGCACATCATACAATAAAGCATCAAGCCATTATCTGACCTAATGACCCCACATGATGGCTGCATATACCATTAGGAGAGTACGACCACCTTTAACAATGTGGTTGAATAAACATTGGGTTTGTACAAATGTAAAGATAGCCAGATAGATTAGATTCCCATGGGTTAGAGAAGTTATTGTGTACTTCATTGCTCTAAATTAGCTTCAATTTTAACTTACATAAAATACTGTAATACATTTTATTGGACTACCTTTTGCTTTGATTACAGCTGTGGCATCATTTAGATAAGCTTATGCAAAGCCACAAGATTTATTTCTGTCTAGAGTTGCATTAAGATCTTGTGTTGATGAATGGAGCATCGGAACACTGCGTAACGTCTTCTCCAGCACATCCCAAAGGTTCTCAATGAGGTTAAGGTCCGGACTCCCTGGTAGACATTTGCTGTATGTGTGAGAATGATGTCTCTCATTCTCCTTGAACCACTCTTTCACAATTTGAGCACGAAGAATCCTGGCATCATCCATCATCTCTTTCCCTAATGCCCATTCTATCAGCGAAGAAAAAATAGATTGATGGAAAAACCTGTTCGTTGAGTACATTTAGGTCATCAGCTGACCTAATTTTTTGAGCACATAACATTGCTGAGCCTTGCCCTGACCAACAGAAGCAACCCCAGATCATAACACTTCTCCCACAGGCATATACAATAGGCAGTAGGCATGATGGGTGTATCACTTCATCCGCCTCTTTTCTTACCCTAATGCACCATCGCTACGGAACAGGGTAAATGCTTACTAGCAAATTGCAGCCTTTTTTCAGATTAGCCTGACTGATACATGTTTTTTTAAGCCTAACACAGCTGGTTAGTCCCAATCCCTTGAGTTCTCTTCGCATTGTGTGTGTGGAAATGCTTATTTTCCCTATTAAACATCAGGATATGTCTTCTGACATGGTTGTTTAAGAAATGAAAAGCTGGTCACTGCTTCAGTTAGGGTTAAATAAATTGTTGCTGCCAGCTGAACCATTTTAATCATTGCAGTAATTATCCAATGGGACGCTCTTAACTATTCGCTTAGTTAAATGTGGTGACAAATCATAACACGTGACCCAAAACTCAATTATAATCATAGTATAAAGAAAGTTATACTTTGTAAGAAAAACGGTTTAATTAAGCAACTTAAAATAAGTAAATAAAATAAGTCTTAATCAAAATGTAAAACATTTGAAAACTGAAGCAATACGGTAAAAACTATGTATCACTTTGCCAAAGGTTTTATGCAACGTTGATGTGGAAACCAGGGCAGTTCTGTGTTTTCATTGCTACGATGTGTAGCTCAACGTAACACAAGTACGATTATAAATTATAGCTTGCTCTTCGAACACCTTTAAGTGAAATCATGACATTTCTTTTGTTAAATATGTGTTTTGACAGCCTTCAACAGCTGGCCTTAGACCGTGATTATCAGTGAGTTTAGTGTAAACAGGATTTGTGTACTTTGCCTAGAACAGGGAAACATATTGAAATTGTGGTTCACATTAATTGAGCTGTTTTTTAATGTTGAATGTTGAAACTTGTGTTGAACCAAAGTGTTTACAGGAAAAGATGTTGGAAATCTGTTTCTCTGTGAAAAGGAAGTCGTAGCTCAGCAGTTAAGTTTGCCAGGACATGCTGTCATCGTTGGACCCTTAAGCGAACCCCTTAACTTTCAGCTGCTCAGTTCCTGGCTTGGATGAATTTACGCTTGACTTGTAAAGTCGCTCTGGATGGAAGTGTAAATGTAAGGAACATGTGTGGTAATTGACCTGAAGTCAATTTCCAGTGTCATTTTTAAATATTCTTATTTATACAAGTTGAATTCTTAAATCAGATTGACCAAAGAGTGTTTTTAATTAAGCATTATCATATGAGAGGAAGTGCTGTTGTGAGGAATCTCACTACGTCTGTAGGCACGAAGGAGCAGCCTGGGTACTGAAAGTATCACAGTCAAGAGTAATTTCATCTAAGTCAGGAACTGAGCAGCTGAGAGTTAACGAGCTTGCTTAAAGATCCAACAATGACAGGGGCGTTAAGAGGGACGTTCAGGTCAAAACCGGGACTTGTGATGAAATTTCCAATGAATCAAGGCTGGGAGTTATTGCAACATATCTGTACAATCCTGACCTCTCTCCAAGCCATTTCCACATGTTTGGGAAACGAAAAGGAGTTCCTGGGGAGGCCAGGGTTTCAGATGTGAAGCAGGCAGTCCGGTTAGGACTCCAACATAGTGAGAACTTTGTAACTTGATGCTATCCAAAATGAAATGCTAAGATAAGTGCATTAGTGTAGCTGGGGATTGTATATGGAAATAAAGGGAGTTTTTAACTGTGTTCTGTTATACTGCACGATCAGAAGTCACAGTTTGAATTGAACGCTCCTCATATTTTAAAATACAATTTAAAAGCAATATATTTGCACTGAATTCAATGGGATTTATTTTGTGCAATGGACAACAAAACATCAAGCCATTATCTGACCTAATGACCTTCACAAGATGGCTGCATGTACCATTATGGATGCACCACCACGTTTACCATTGTGGTTAAACAAACATTGAGTTTCTCCAAATGTATTCACACCCGGATAGAGAAGAAGACCACATTACTACTTTCTATTGATTAGAGGGTTCCATGCTTGTGCTTTTCATGTTATATTGTGTATCTTTGAGAGTTAGAGTTGGATTTCAGCCTGCCAGTGTAACAATATTATGCTCATTGGTCAGTTTTGTTATATTTAGTAACTTCTTTCAGTGTTCATGTTGTAACATCTACTGGTGGTCTCTGACTTGTTACCATTATTTACCTTTTTTTAATGCATTTTGTTATTCGTCAGATTTTCTGTTAAATTTCTTTGCGTTCTATTGACTAATCTTAACCAAATGCTTAAATTAAATGCTCCAGGCCCCCCTGTGACCCTGTATAGAGGATAAAGCAGTATAAACGATGAGTGAGTGAGTCAGTAAATGTAAATGAAAATATTCCCTGATTTCCAAAGAGGCTGGATTGTTGGTTAGTCTAAAGGTGGAGTGTTTAAGACACAAATAGCTAGGAATCCTGAAACAGAACAAAATTCTATTTCAATTTAAAGAAAAACGTAAAACATCACCAGAGATACAACTTGGTCGACCTGCACCTTCTTACACAGGTAAAGGAAAATCAAGTATTAATAATGTACTAATACCTAAGCAAAATGTTGGTGCATACATTTGTATCATAGGACTATGGGTGTCTTGCATATCTACGTAACATTTACTCACTTACTCATCGTCTATACCGCTTTATCCTGTACACGAGTCGCGGGGGGCCTGGAGCCTATTCCAGGAGACTTAGGGCATGAGGTAGGGTACACCCTGGAAAGGGTGTCAATCCAATGCAGGGAACATGCACACACCTACACACTCTCATTCACACACTACAGGCAAAGCCAAGCTTTTCAAGGGGAAAGCCAATTAGAATAATTTTTTTCCCCGAAGTGTGTATGAATGTTTTTGTATATAATATGTACTGTATATATCCTTGTACTATCCTCATATGAGGACTGTTAGGTTTAATTATTTTACCAAATTTCTTCCTGGTTAAAGACATTGATGAAATTTATCATTTAAAGTTATCATCCATTAAGATAGATAAAAAAAAAACTGAGTAGAAATTGCAATGTACACAACAGTAGAGTCCGGGTCTCGGGAAGACATATAAAGATATAGATATATAGGACAAGTAAGTTTTTTATTTTATTTTATTATGACCAAATTGTTAAATGAGTATGCATTAGTAATGTAGCTACTTATATGGTTAATTTTTACATGCCTAATTGCACAAACATTACTCCTGTCATAATGTTGTTGAAAACTTTTTTGGTTATTTGCAATTACGGGGAGAAAAAATACAGGGAAGAAAAAAAATAGAAAACCTAATGCGGCACATTGCTTTATTTCTTTCTTTTTTTTTTTGGTTGCCAAAGCCTCCTCGGCGCGCGCGGCCAGCGTGGATCGATGTTCATTGATCGTCCCTGACGAGCTGCTCCACTTTCCAGCCAATGTCCGCCCGCCTGCCGCTGGGGAAGAAGCCCGAAACGGAGGGGAAAATTTTCTGCCGCCCTGGCGGTGTCGCTTCCCCGCGCTTCGGTTGGCCGCCTGCCAAACGCACAGGACGCTCGCAAGAGGTGGAGTGGACCAAGAGTGGCCGCCGGATACAGCGCCGGAGGAACGGAGCGGAGCGGAGCGGAGCGCACAGAGAGGCGCAAAGGGTCTGCAAGTACCTTTACCTCAACCCGTACCGAACCGATACCGACAGCACCAGGTGCAGCAGGAGAGACGTGGATCCGACCAGAGTCAAAGCGCAAAGAAGACTGGTCCCAAGGCTAACGAGTAAGGAGTCATCTTATTCATTTCATTATCTTAATTAATAGCCATATTATGTGTTTTTTTTTCAATAAGTGTTAAGTGCTAATTACTGTTCGGATTAATTAAAAAGGCATGTGTTGGGGATAAATTAGATTATGCAGTGCACACACACACACACACTATTTGAATAGCTCTGACAAACAATACTGTGTTTACAGTGCAGGCTTCGTTTGTTTAAGGTGATATTAAGGATCATCAATCTACCTGCTTTTTATGAATACTGTATATGATGCATGGCCACACATTTGAACATCTGGATAACTTATGCCATGCACAAATGTCAGATCAATCAAACAATCTCCTTTTAAACAATAGCCTTTTCACATAGCACTATGATTGCATGTATATTATTTATAATATATATATATATATATATCATATATATATATATATCATATATTATATATCATAATGAATTTCATTCGTCTCTCTTAATCTTTCTCAATCAGCACCTCAGGTTTAATAGACGTACACACACACACACATACACAACTGGCTTTTCTTCCTGCCTGGATATTATTCTAATTTTTTTTTTATAAGATGCAGGTCAAAGTTCCTGGAAAGCATGAATGTACAAAAAAAAAATAAAAAAAGTTTGTATCTTAAAGAGGCAGCCTATAAAAATCCATGTAGGGAGGAACAAAAAAAAATCATCAGCCAACAGCCATCAAGAATAATGTCAACAATGGGCTGCGTCTAACCTATCCATGCTCACTATGTTTTTCTCTCTCTCTCTCTCTCCCTCTCTCTCTCTTGGTGTGCCATAACTATACTTCATTCATTAGGCTCCAGTGCGCATGCATGCATGCATATGGCATTTACAGAAATGTAAAGCACCCGTTGTGGTTGTTATTATTAAGGACGCATAGGTGGATGTGGTTGTGTTTGTCTTCTTCTTCTTCTTTTTTTCCCCTCTCTCACTCTCCTCTTTGGCGCGTGTCTCACCGGGATGGAAAAAAGTCCAGTTCGGTTTTTGCGTGAAGCTCCAAAAATCTATGAAATGTGTTTGCATGTTGCTCTCGGCGGAGCGGGGACGTGGAGGAGGTGGGAGGGTAGCGCGAGGCGACGACGGCTTGGAGGAGCCCACGCGCTCGCGTCCGTTCCGACCGAACCCTAGCACCGTTTTTCCGATTGTTGTTGTTGTTTTTTTTATTTTCCTTCCCCTTTGATCACGACGGCTCCTCGTTACATTGTATCAACTAAGTGTATATATGTGTGCGCGCGCGCCGGCGTCTGTGCGCTTGTTTCTCTCGCTCTCTCGCTCTGTTTTTTTTTTTTTAGTTTTATTATTTCTTTTTATTTTATTAAACCCAACAAGCTCGGACGTTCATTCCAGGTGAGTGTTTTATTTATTCATGTATTTATTTAAATCATTTTGTTGTTGTTGTTGTTGATGTATTTACTTCAGATGATACATGTTACAAAATGCTTTGTTTATCATTGTATTTTTAAAAAATGTTTAATTATAAACATTATTATTATTACGTATTATTATAGTACCCGGGCTTGAGCGCGCAAACCCTCTAAGAGGCTGCTGTAGGTGCGAATGAGGGGGGAAAAAAGAAACAAACAACCTACAAACCTGGTGTTCATGTGTTTGAGTATATATATGCACCTAATATTTCAGGGTGGGAGGGAATGAGAGAGCGAAGGAGAGGAGGAAAGAGAGAGAGGGATCAGAGTTTGTCGAGGACTATTCAAAGTTACAATGACATCTTCTTCCGGAAGAGTGTGAGCGCAGGAGGAATAAACGGAAAGAATGTCGGTGAATTGAAGCAGCTCTCTCTCTCTCTCTCTCTCTCTCTCTGTACGTGCTCACGCATACCGAACCGATGTTGTTGTCGCCATGGACACCCTGATCTCAGACCAGCCACTGAAACAATAGACATTACTATAATTATTGTTGTTTCTGATATTATTATTGTTGATGTATTGTTGTCCTGTAAGTGACTGTTAGAAGTGACTGCAGGTTTCATTTGCCTGTAGTCAAACACCCAGGCTTTTACAACTTCTTCTCCTCTTGTAATATGACTAATCGGATTTGCATACAGGCTTTTTTCTTTTTCGCTTGAGAATTCGACAAATTCCGTCTTGAGACGAAATAATCAGGCGGATACACGCTTAGTGCACGGCGTTTTCCTGGAATCCGCGAGCAGCACACGCTCACCGAGTCATTATTGACCGTCGTGTGTTAAATGATTGAAGCGAGACGAGTTGGTGCATGGGGAAACTTTTCTTCTTTCCTCATATTGACCGTGCCTTCATCATTCATATATACTGTATGAATAGAGTATAATGCACGAGGCCGGCGTGTAATCAGTGATGATGTTGATCATGATGATGATGATGGTGTGTGGGTTATTCTGCTAGAACAGATTTATAAAGAAGGGCACGAGCAAGAGGGAGGGAGAAAGAGAGAGAAAGAGAGAGAGAGAGAGGTGGACCTGCGTTGAGGTTTGGGCTCATTGTTCCTGCGCGTTGACCGTCGCTCTATTGTCCCTCGCTCGTGCTGGAGTTCACCGTGGTCCCCCCCCCCCCCAACATCCAACCACCACCGCAATACGCGTCCGGACACCGTGATTTGCTGTTTTTCTCCTCTCCGAGTGCATAGATGTGCGGCGCATGATAGTCGTTATAATGCTTCATCACACATTTCAGTGTCTTGTCTTCTTGTCTCCCCATCCCCTGGGGTAAATAGCTTTTTCTCAGGGTTTATAAAACCTCCTAAACAGTTAACGGAACTTATCTGGCTGTCACGTCAGTCATTTATTACCCCATTGCATGGTAATGCGCCCCAAGCCCGAGCCCTTTGTCCTGCTTCAGCTACCTGGTGATGTCACAACAACACCTGACTCATAGCCTCAAAGCCTACCTGCCTCGTACCTGCTCAGAACACGGCTTTAGTTGGGGACGATGTGTTTGAAGCAAAGAGGGAAAGCAAACGCTTATGCGATTTAATTAAACTCTGAACTACTGTTGTGAAAATAAACATGACTTTTAATGAACTAACTCAAAATACTATACATGATTTTGATTACTGGCGTTGCTTGATAATGTTGTCAGTGTCACTTTTATGGTTTATTGTATATGTCTACCTTACAGAAATTTTAATTCACCAGGGCGCGTGCATGCGTGCGTGAATAGTGTGTGCGTGCGCTCTCCTGCGCTTGAGTGAGTACCGTGACGGTCTAATCTCTCCCTCTCTCTCTCTTTCTCTCCCTCTCTCTCTCTCTCTCCTCTCGCCTCGGGGGTAGGGGGGATTCGCGCCTACCTGCCTTAGCGTTCTGTTAAGTCGTTTTTTTTTCACCCTCACTGAAGCCGACATTGCATTCCCGTCATGCACTGGCTCAGTGTGTGAGTGTGTGTAGTTTTGTGTGTAGTTTTGAGTGTGTTCGTGTGTATGTGTATGTCCGTGTGTGTGGAGGTTAAAAAGTTATAACCATATCCTATTTGCCAGACTGGACTCATTTCTAAATCCCCTGCCTCCTGAGCCGAACATCAAGATGCTATGATAGGATTAGGGCTACGTAATTTAAAATCTATTAATCTCTATAATAATAATAATAATAATAATAATAATAATAATAATAATTATTATTATTATTATTATTATTATTATTTGTAAAAAAGCTGCAGTTTGCAAACTCTAGTGACCTATCCTGACCTATCTCAAACCTTTCAGTTGAGTGTTTTGTTGAAAGTGTCCAAGCCCTGTCCTTATAAAAAAAAAAAAAACAAGATGAAAGGTGATTTGGTTGGATTTCGTTTCCATTTCACCTGGAAAGTTTCTAATATCTTTAGCTACATAAAAAGGCAAAAAATGATCCGAAAACAGTTATATAAAGCCGATAGTGACAACAATCACCACGGATTGACCCATACAATATTATCACGATACCAAGGTATTGATTCAGTCTATATTGCGATTCTACAAGTATCACGATTTTATGATTATATAGATATAACATAATTTTTAAAAATCATTTTGTAACAATTTTAAACTTAGGATGGAACATAGGATACTGTGCTGCCTGCTAACGTGTGAATGGTTTAGACCATGCCACCTATAGGATTATAGAAAAATGGCAACCTCCTCAAATGCAAACATGTATAAATAAAAAATATATATTTTAAAAATCAATTTTGGAGTCAATATGTCAAAACAGTCACGTTAAATCACTGAATAGATTTTTTTCTCCCATCTCTACTAGCCGAGCATGTGGTCATAGTATTTAGTAAAAACGGTTATGTTAAACACTTCAGGAATCATATTCAGAGCGTGCATATTGACTAAGAAAGAATGCAGAGAGGAGAATTGCACTCTTTACCTACACCAGCGTCTGACTGGAAATTGTTCCACCAGCTGGTAGTTTGCCCGGATCTTATCCAAAACTTGTCTCATTGGAGTGGTTAATTTAGGAGTTTTACGGTAAATATCATGCACAAACAGTGTGGTAATAAAATATATACGACATTAAATTGCAAGCATGATATCAAACATGAAATTACAGACCACAAAGTGAGAACCTGTTTAGCAGCCGTGATAAATTGTGTCCTAGCAAAACACACACTAAACCGCAACATGTAACACCTCAGGAATCCACAACAAAACTGTGAAAACTGAGTTGCCAAAATGTAGAGAAAAAAATAATTTAATAAACATTGAAAAATAATTAATACACATGTAAAAGTGACATCTAATCAGTTAAATTATTATATGTTTAATAGATTATAGGACCGTTTCCTGGAAACAACAGTTTTATTCCAAATACAAACGTCTTCAAAGGTAGTGGTTTGTTTGATATGATTCTAACTATGGAAGTCTATAAATATGGTTGCCCGTGAGGGTGGGATTAAAGCAGTGTGGGGTAGCTGAGGTCACTGGGTAAGAATGAAGGCAGGCCTGAACAAAGTTTTGGCCCTGCAGCTGCACAAGAAGCTGGAAATAGTGAAATTCATTTAGTTTGGGGTGTTTGCTTTTATAATATATATGTTAGTTCATTTTATATATTAAATAATTCAATGTGTGTTGTGAAGATTTTTTTTCAGTAATTCTTGGAGAATCAAAAACTGCATATATATTATATATCTTTGAGTATATGAATCAATTAATTAATCATTCAATCGATTAAATCAATCAATTTTTGTTTTTTCCTGTAAGTGTAAAATGTTTATAGGGAAATAATGAGAAAATAATGAGCGATCAGGTAATATTTGGGCAAAGTAATAAATCAATATTTTTTTTAATAATTGTCTAAAGCAGCCTACAGTTTTATCATGCAAAATACAAATGTTTTATTTTAATTTTTAAAGGAAATGACTTAACTGGATATAGAGTGCTGGGTATGGCTTGTTTATTTGGTATTCATATAAATGTAAAATTAATATGTGGAATTTATATATTTATTTAAAGCTATTCACTGATCAAAGCTTCATACAAATAATATTAAATATAATTGAATATGATGAGCGAGTAAAATGATGAACACAAACACATATCTTAAATTAGTGCATCAAGCAAACTATAAGCAGCCCTTATGTGAATCTTCAGACATCAGTCATTCTTTGCTAGACATCCACTATCTACTAATTCTGCAACCTGTAAACTGGAACAGGTTTGTGATCTTTCTAAAGTCACCCCTCAGACAGCCTTCTAATACAGAATCTCAGGATTTAGCTTCATGTTGAAAGCCTTGAGAGACCACTACTGTTTGTTCGGTAAGAAGCTTGTGAACAGAGTTTGTGTCGAATGTGTGTCTTTATAATGTAAATGGTGAGCACTCCATTAAAAACCATCAATCTTCCCACCATTTTTCCAAGTACATCCTACATTGTAGCAGCTTTCAAATGGTCAGCCCCACCCATTTTAGAATTACAGTTAAGCTCAAGCTCTGGCTCAACAATGTCTGAATTTGGAGTGTAGTTTTTTTCACATCCCGTTTTAAAGGTGTTAGATGAGAAGAAAAAAAAAACCCTCCTAATCCTTCCACCTGCACACAGCAACACCGTTTGATGCTGTCCAATCTCTTCAGCTTCCCACTGTTCTGGAGTAACTGCTTCATATTTGGTCTGATGAGGATCCCAAAGCAGCAAATCTCTTGCAGGAGAAACAGACAAAAAAGAAAAAGAGAAACTATTTGTATAAATGTTGAGGTTAGTGAGAAGGCAAGTAGCCTCTCATTAACTCCCCGTAGTAAATTAAAAGATTAAATCTAGAATGCTAAATTCTTCTCTGATTTTGTCCCAATTGAGAAACCACTAAAAGTTGTCCTAAGTACAAACCATTACCAAGTACTAAAACCCTTGACTACATCCCAACCAGCCACCGTTCAAAGAACTGAACAATCCATCATGCATTTTAATGGGAAACAAAGTTAAAATGTTATAACAACTCTAAATCACATGCTTACCTGGTTAGGCCACACAGTTATATGTTGTTGTTTTTTTCTTCACCTTCTGTTCAACATGTTTGGCTGGTGTTGACAGGAAGAGGTTTGAGATTTTCATCGTTGTATATCTGTGTTGTCAAACTTTAACCAATCAACTAGCTAACACAAGAGACCATGCGACTGTTCACAGTAGACAACTACTGAGATACTGTAACTGGTGATTAATCAGCGCAATGCAAAATACACTACGGTTTGAGCTGGCAAAAAAATATGAATGTCCTGAGTTGTTGTTCTAGGAATAGCAAATTTTAAAGCTGCGTTAATGCTAGTCAGAGGTGAGTCAAGGCTAGTCAGAGGCGGGTAAAGGCTAGTCAGAGTTGGGTGAAGGCTAGTCAGAGGTGGGTCAAGGCTAGTCAGAGGTGAGTAAAGGCTAGTCAGAGGTGAGTCAAAGCTAGTCAGAGGTGGGTCAAGGCTGGTCATAGTTGGGTAAAGGCTAGTCAGAGGTGAGTCAAGGCTAGTAAGAGGTGAGTAAAAGCTAGGCAGAGGTGAGTAAAGTCAGAGGTGGGTCAAGGCTAGTCAGAGATGGGTAAAGGCTAGTCAGAAGTTAGTGAAGGCTAGTCAAAGTTGAGTAAAGCCTAGTCAAATGTGAGTAAACAATATTTCAAAAATTTAGGAGGTGTATAAACACCATTTACATGTGTTTAGCCTGCCCTACAGCCCTGATCTCAACTAAGACCCCCAAAATTGTTTTAATTCCCCAAATTAATCTACATAAAGTATTATAAACAAATTTTAAAGCAACAAAGACCCACTTAGTAGTCATATTGGGAGTACTATATTAGGTACTATGAGTTTCAGTTCAAGAAACCCTTTAGGATTAAGATCATTCAAGTCTTTGAGGAATGGCTTTTCGAGCCTTTGAGAAATAGCGTAAATTCTTACTCATATATTTCTGTATGTCCAGCCAAGTCCATCATCCTACTTTAATATCGAATATTTAAATTGATACATTTTATAAACTTTCATTAAAATATTTCTGCAGAACCCCTCATAAATTGGCAATGCAGTGCAGCTATGTAAGATGACTACACTGCTCATAGCTTTCCCAGAAAAAAGCCTATACCTTTCAAGATATACACATTTGTCACTGCGATGGTACCCTCATGGGTACATGATGTGTACCTTTAGTTACCAGGAAAAGTGACTGCAGTGCACCCTCAAAGTGTACATTCGGGGGTCATTTACATTGTACCTTGGGAAAACACTAGTCTCTTTGCGCAGTATTTCTTTTTTCTGACAGTTTATGGTCCAGTAATCAGCCGACGAGGGAACATAGCGTGTTCCCAAGTGTATATTAATTCAAATGAAGCCCATCATCTCTGTGAATGGCCTGTTATATGATCACCTGGCAGAAAATCTGGACACAGAGAGATTTGAGCAGGGCAGGAGAGTTGTAATAAAATGAATTCCAACCAATTTGAACACCAAATCTAATACCCCATTACACTGGTTTTGGGACCTGGCTGACAAGCCTGCGAATGAATGACGAGAGTTGCAACAGAAACAGCAAAGACAACAGCAGAATTTCCCTTCTCTCTCTCAGCTCCCGGACAAGTCTAACTCTCTGCATCTTACCTTCCTTACTGTCAGTTTACTCAAAAACAACTGGAGTCATGGATGTCTTGTGACAAAGAAATAATGATTCTTCATGCTGGTGACTAGAACTGGATAGAGGTAGCCTGAGTTGCACAGTAAAACA
This sequence comes from Heterobranchus longifilis, assembly GCA_028570985.1. NCBI lineage: Eukaryota > Metazoa > Chordata > Actinopteri > Siluriformes > Clariidae > Heterobranchus > Heterobranchus longifilis. The sequence continues at coordinate 2,318,339 of JAOVVB010000010.1, forward strand.
CAGGTGTATAGTCACATGCACACAGGAAGCTTAGACATGATTCGATTAGGCAAAGTTGCTGGCAGAAATACCGTGTTTTGCTGCACAACTCGTGGGATACCTCATGTCAAGAAACCGTGAACATGACAAATGCAACTTTAATGTTCATGTTATGTCAGAATAAATTTTTATGACAAAATAAATGTTCTAAGCGATATCTTAAAAATGAAGTATAGTTCAAGCTTGTATGATATTAAATGTCCATTATTAAATATACTGGATTATAAATCTGAACACTTTAATATTATGGTTATATTACCATTATTATTGTTACACGTTATATACCATGTGTAGCTAGAAGATACAAATATTTGCCCACAGTCATGCTTTACCATGACTCGTTTTCATTAACATAGACTTGTGTACCGCTTTGTCATAGTGTTAGACAAGCCTGAAACAGTGATATTTATCTATATATGTTGGTTGACCATATATGATTAATGTATCTGTTTTATATATCATCTTAAGAGACTACTGAAATCTGGGTTGTTTGGTAGCATGGACCATATTAATTGCTTAAAAAGATTTTAAAAATACAATTAACATCTATTTCATCATCCTTGACCATGACATTACACAAATATATTTATATAAACAATCTGATTAGCCTGCTAAAGTTTTTGCTTGTCAAAATTGTGTTACAGTTGTGGGTGTAAAAAGCTAGCATAAAGCATGCACATCTTTGCTAGCTTGTAAAATCACCTGGCTACTGATCATTTATTTTCTAACTTCCCTCTCCGTCTGTCCTCCAGGTCTGAAAGTCAGAAAGCCTCTTAAAATGTGTGAGAACACGGCATACTGTCAGTTGTAGGAGCGCACCCTGAGGCCAGCTCTTCGCCTCTGCTAGCGTCAATCTTTGCCGTGCACCAACCAGTGAGAACATTGCTGCCCTTTGCCTTTACCCTCCACTCCTCCTCCCCTCCTCCTCCCTCTCCCTCCCCCTTGAGCTGTGGGCCATGTCTGCCAGTGGGGGGTTGATGGAGGGAAACCAAGCAAGAGAGGACGAGGATGCTCGGGACAGCTGCTGCGCTGATGAAGAATCGTCGCCCGTGGTGGAGCGCAGGAACCGGAGCGGGATCATCAGCACACCGCTCAGCAAGAGTCTCAAACACTCCCGAGCCCTCTCTCAGTACATCGCCACATGCTCAGCCGCAGCTGCAGTTGCTAATGCTAATGCTAACAGACTTGCCCAGAGTTCCTTAGTGTCCACAGGGATTAAGTCTCACTCAGTGGACGCCCAACACAGAGGCCAGGTGGGACTTACCAAACTGGACCGGGGCGCACTGGTTTCTAGCCTTCTGGACTCTCCGAGTGGTTTGCATTTGGCGCAGGCGGCTGAGCTCTTACGACGAGCAAGCATGCTACTTCCTGTCTCTGACTCCTCTGGCCTTAGCGTGGGTGGGGACATGGAGGCAGTCTCAGCCTCTGATTCGCTGGGGAGCGTGACAGACTTTCCGTTGCTGAGCAATGGTGGTGGAGTTGGGGGTGCGTTCCCTTTCCACCCGGGCCTGTTCATCATGACGCCGGCTGGAGTGTTTCTGGCTGATGGGGCGCTGTCGCAGGTGACGGGAGCTTCTGAGCAGCAGCAAGCGCACAACGAGATGGCAGCAGCTGCCAGCGCCAACGCCAAGAAGAAACGCAAACGCTGCGGTTTGTGCCCGCCCTGCAGACGCAGGATCAACTGCGAGCAGTGCAGCAGCTGCCGTAACCGCAAGACCGGCCACCAGATCTGCAAGTTCAGGAAGTGTGAAGAGCTCAAGAAGAAACCAGCTGGAGGTCTAGAGGTAAAATGATTAAAAAAATAATTAATGATTACAAACTGATTACGAACAGACTTTACCATGAGCCCTTTAGTGGAGCAGAACATTACACACAACCTTGCATGTGCAGATTTTATAAATGAACATTGAATCTTAAAGTTTCAGGATTATATCCAAGATCCTGATTGGTACATTTAATATACAGTAACATGTTAGCTATACACACTATGTGGATGAGTAAGTGGCTTTTGTGTATACTTTCTCAACAAAAATGTAGGTAGGTTAGGACATGCTATGAGCTGCAATGGTCAAGACCAGAGGTTATTGACAACACGGCACTTCCTAAACAAGTCTGTACTTGTACAAACTCGTTCTTGATGTGAAAACAACCTGATTTGAAACTGTTGGACATGACCCTGTAGATAACGTGGTTTGGAATTAGTTGGCACACTTGAGTTTCTAGGAGAATCAATCATCGCTTACACCCTGTCCTTCCGAGAGTTATGGCTCTCCTTTCAAACTTATCAAACTGACAAAGTCCCTGTGAAATCATTCTGTTAGGAAAAAAAAGAAGTAGATGGTGTTCAGGTAAGGAAGCATGAGAAATAAGTCTCACAGGTATATTTTTGCAGGTCGGAGCCACCAGTACAAAATGTACCATTTAAATGTGCTTTTTCCCAATCTCCATTTACTGTAGGAAGTACAGTATGCGCCAAAATATACAGTTCTGACTGAAAAGATGAACAATATTACCTTGTTGTCATCTGTAAGTTTATTTCTCTTGAAAGAAAACAAACATACACACTATTAGCATGTTGATTAACTATAGTATCAGTAAAGAAGTGTGTGTCAGCGTTTATATCGTTCACGCAGATTCTCAAACATATCCTGGAACAAAGGTTGCTGCTGCAGACTCCTGCACAAGGAGCCGATTTGCTCGCGTAATGCAGACACAGTACACTACCAGAACGATGAAATTTCATAACAATAGACAGCATAACTGTGTTACTTGGTGGCGTCTTATTAAATCTCTCTCGGAAATGTTCTGCCACCTTTTTTAAACTTGTCTCCCATTCACGACCACTTCCATATGAACGGAAATAATACTCAACTGTGAATACTTTTTCCTCCGCTGAGAGACCCATTTCTAACAAAAACTGCAGAACACAACTTCCTTTTCACTACGAGGAACACATGCGGCTGGAGCTATACCTGTCGAGAAACGCACACTTGCGGCCAAGATGCGCAATTTTAAGTACTATATATTTTGGTGCATACTGTTTTTTTTTTTTTTGTGTGTGTGTGTTTGTTTGTTACTTTCCAACATTTTGAATGCACCATAATTCTTGATATCTGACTTAGTAGGATTAATGTTGATCCTTTGCTTGATTGGCTGCTTGGTGCAACCAAATTATTAATCAAAGGCTTGATGGTGAAGGATTTTTAATTTTGTTAACTATAACAGAAAGTAAACAACTGTTTTGATTAATGGTTGATGAAAATAAGAGAAGGCAAAAATAAGAGATTAGCACTGCAAAGAAAGTTCAAAATACACAAAAACATTTTTTTAACAGAAAATAAAAGCAGCTGTTTTTCTGTGGTTTTTTTTTTTTCATGCTGTTTTTGGCTATAAAAGAAAAAAAGGCATTTTACCAGTTTCTCATTTGAAAAGTATCGGATTCTCTTTTTTTTTTCTTTTTGATTTGTTCAATTTTCTCGTATAATTATTTGTTTGTCTGTGTGGACTCAAAAAAATGGGTTTGATAAATATTGATATTTTGTCTATTTTGCTAAAATAAATTAAGTTAAATTAACTCAACTTATTTCAATTTAATGAGTTTAACCTAATTTCAATTTATGCCATTATGTATTTATGTTCAATTTACATATTTTATTTCTGTAGAAATTCTGCCCTTAATGTAAATTTGCCTTTAATTTTAAACATATTTTTAGTGATTTTTTTTTTTTTTCAGTGAACTATGCCACAAACCCCACCCTCAAACCTGCACAATTGTTTAGTTTGGTACTGGTCCAGTAGCCAATTCAAAAGGTTTTAACTCCAGGCAAATTTTATTATAACCTCTATTTGCATTATGCAATGTTCAGTGTTCTTCCCGAGCCGAATCGGGACTGTTTGGGCAGTAACGTTATTGAACTGTGTAGGACAAGGAAGAACCCCCTGTGGCTCACCCCATCGCTAATGCAGGAAATTATTTCGCTCTTTACTTCTTCCAAAACCATCACACTATCTGCCCCTAGGGATGTTCTGGAAACTTCTCAGAGTAAGAGCGCTTTTCTAGAATCTGTCATAATTTGATTATGTAGATAATTTGCACAGATTCCATACTTTCATCCATTAAGTATTTAAATCATTACGGTGTTTTCGGTGGCAGGATGATGGGAACAGAAGGTCTGACCTGAACTTGTACTTGATAGATAGGAAGGGTTGCATTATGGGAAGGTGTGCTGTTATCTGTAATAAATTTAATATATTGGATCAGGTGTTTATATGAACGCATTTTATAACTAAAATTATACCCAAAGTGATATAAACATTTACTCTTCTGTTAAGTTAGGATCTAGTCATTCGCACAGCAGAACGAGATCTCTGTACTTAAACCAGTCTTAAATTGAAATGTTTGGACTGATTTAAGTTGTCAAATCACTGGTATATTAATGTGATTTTCTGTTTCTGGACAAGAATCAAAATGCCTTCAAATTAGTTTAAAGTACATTTGAAAGAAAAAATGCTTCCTCAAAATTAAGACAGTTTATCAAGACATGTTTAGTGTCTTTTTGACAGTGCAGCTATAAGGCAAATTTTGCTAATGCATAATCTACAGTGATAACCGTCAGTTAGAATTATGTAAATACATTATAACCAAGTTGAGTTGTCAAGTAATTAAAGACATTCGGACACCAAAATGAACAAACAGACATCAAATAAAAGAAATATGAACAAATATGTTTATTTAAAATATTCTCTGGTATTTAAACATTTTTAACATTTAACGTTTTTATAGACATTTTCCATTTCCAAACAAGAACCTGAATACCTACAACATAATACACAGTACAATTGATGGGAAAAAAATCCATTAGCCCAACATTTGGGTATAAAACTTTATCAGGTAGTTGGATTTGCTTTAGAGAATTTGTGTTGTGTTCTTAACCGTCTACAGGAACAATGTGATTTCAGGCAAGACTGCATTTCCTGGATGCAAATTAATTGAAGGTCATAAAACTTAAGGTACTTCCTTGCCGTGATGCTAAGTGGGAAGTAAATTTAGACCCAGTTATACAGATATTGTTTATGTAATAGTTTGGTTGTCTGCCAGTCTGCCACTTGTGAGATAGTGTAAGCTTTCAAGCGTTTTCTTTGCTCTTCATTGTTTTTTTGTTTTTTTATTGCCAAATTATATAAAAAACATGCAGCCCCTAAAAGGAAATGGAAGAAGAAAAAAAAATACATGGAGTACAGTCCCCAAGTATTACTAACGAGTTCAGTTCCGAGTGCTTGTTCGTAAGTCCAATTTGTTCGTAAGTTCAACAAACATTATCTAGGTGCTAGGATACTAACACAGTTAGCTATATACACAGTATAAAACTAACATGTTCCATGATCTTGTCCTTAAATCGTGTCAAAGGTTGACTTATTCATGTTAAAAGAATGAGCAATGTACAGGTGTATGCCATCTTTTCACCTCGCTCCATTCTCTCAATTATTTTCATTTTTGTCTCCATCATTATCGCTTGGTGCTTCTTAGCAGTACCAACTTCATAGACGCTGCTTTTACACTTGCTTCCGGACATCCTGGAATGCACACTGCAATCACGTGACAATGAACACCGGACATTTGATCTAACTTCCGCAATCGCACATGTTCGTGTCTCCGGAAGTTCATAACTCAAATGTTCATATGTAGGGAAGAAAAGAAGAACAAAAGAAAAACAAATGTCTAAGTTTGTTCCAGATATTTTAAACTGAAAGTTCCATGTGTTCTAGCCAAGCAAATACGAGGCTGAATTATTGTAGCCAATCATAAAGCAAAAGGCTTAATCTTGTACAACCTTGCTAATGGAAGCTGGAAAAGGCTACGTTTACATTACCAGCCTAAAGTGACTTAAATCTGATGTTTTTCAGATTGAATCTGAGTCACTTTCATATTTTGTATCAGATATATATTGGATATATGGTCATGTGACTTGAACGAGACAGTTCAGATCGGAATTTTTGCTTCTGCGCATGCATGGGGCACTCACTGATGTCAGTCAGCACTGACAACATCAGGGTTTTATAGCATTAATAACAGCAGCTACTAAAAGAGCTAAAAGTGTCTGGCTTTCTTTCCTTCTTTGACCTCAGCAGATATACTAACTGCTTGCCGTCCTCCAGAGCGAAATCCCAAGCATATTTTTGCTAAAATCGCATCCATTGATTGAAATGGATGAGCAGTCGAACATATATGATGTGTTTGATGGCACAAACAAAGACATATCGATATGCGTGCTGTTTCAAAGGACAGAAGCGTCCACATTAGAATCAGATAAAAGTCGCTTCTAATTATGAATGTTAACTGTCATGACATGCAAATCAGTGCGGCTTGTAATGTGAACATTCAAATATTTCTGACTCTATAACCAGGAACCTGTGTTTAATTGAAAGTTTGTATAGAATTAACGCTGTTCCAATATGTTCCAGTATGTTACTCCAAACTTGAGAAATGTTGTTAGAGCTGTTGTTTTGGCTGAAACAACATCTCAAGGAGATATTGCGCAGCTTTATCTAACGATTATCATACAACTGCGACTGGTCATCCCGCAGGAATTTTCCGCTCCGTCCAGGAGTGTTAAGTTTTGGCCAGAAAGAATATATTAAGGTGGGGTATATGGCTTGTTTTCACATTGCTGGGTTTGGTTTGTTTATTGAAAACTGAATTTATTGTGTGTTATCGTATTAAATAATTGCGAGATTAACAGTTGCAATTGTGAAATGTGAGTGTGCAGTTGTGAGACAGGAAGTGACAAATGTATGAAGTTGTGAGAAAGAAAGGCACAGTTGTACGAAAAAAGGTACAAATACAAAAAGATACAAATAATTGTCACTCATTCACTGAACGTCTATATCGCTTTATCCTGTATTCAGAGTCACGGGGGGACTGGAGCCTATCCCAGGAGGCTTAGGGCACGAGGCGGGGTACACCCTGGACAGGGTACCGATTCATTGCAGGGCACACACACACACGCGCTAATTCACACACTACGGGCAATTTGGGAACGCCAGTCAACCTAATCTGCATGTCTTTGGACTATGGGAGGAAACCGGTGTACCCTGGGGAAACCCACTAAGCACAGGCAGAACATGCAAACTCCACGCACACAGAACCGAGGCAGAATCGAACCTGGACCCTGTAGGTGCAAGGCAACAGTGCTAACCACTACACCACCATGCCACCTTTGATACACATGATTGTCATTTTTTTAAATAAATCTGCATAATATTTTTCAGTGGGATAGAAACAACCTTTGATTCTCAATAAAAGTAAATCAGTTTAAAGGCACAATAGGTACTGTATAGGCACAATTTTTTTTTTTTTTTTTAGGTCTTAAACAGGTACCTGACCATGTTCATAAGTTCCACAGGCAGGATAGGCATTGGCCTGTGAAGTGTCTGAAAAAAATAACAAAAAACAACCAAGTGTTCCTGATTTGAAGTCAGTTTTTCCAACACATTAATTAAATTTGGCTAAGGACACGGCTTAACATGATTTTAATCATCTTTTTAATCTTCCAAGTTATTTCACTGTGTCAGAATAAAGAAATCGTCTGCTGAACCTCTAATTGCGAAGTATTTGTGAAATTTAAACTATAACTTTCTGCTTTTATACTTTGGCCTGTAGTGTACAGACATTTTATTAATTCGGCTTCTTTGAAAATGATATCACGGCGTTCTAGTTTTACACAGACTCCTGAGGTAATGTGATCCTTCATAGGTGCTGGGTTTTTTTTGTTGTTTTTTTTTGCCGACAAACTCAAAGGTGGTCTGATTATTTTAGTCCTCTCTATGATGGTATAAGCCGAGGTTTCATTCTTTACTGGTATTTTTTTAATCGTTAGCAAACACAAGGGGCGTTCAAGTCAAACTGGGACTTTCGATTGTGCAGTATAACAGAACACAGTTATGAGAGTAAAATCTCCCTTTATTTCTCTACATAAGCTCCTGCTACACTAATGCACTTATCCCAGTGTTTCACTAGTGCTTGGATACTATCAAGGTAGAAAGTTTTTTCAGTACGTCGGAGCCATGATCAGACTGCCTGCTTCCTGGACTGACCTCCTTTAATGGCCCTTTCCCTTACGGAAAAAAAACACCCTGGTTTATCACCAAAGGACATTGCCAGTCTCATACTGCCCACCATATCGCTTGCGCATTACAGGAACTCGATTGAGAGTTATTGCCACATCCCCTCGCTCCAAGCCCTGGACCTCGCTCTAAGCCGTTTTCACATGTTTGGGACATTAAGGGAGTTCCTGGGAGGCCAGAACTTTAGATGCGAAGCATGGAATTGGCATACTGAGAAAACTTTCTAGCACTAGTCATGAGTATCCTACAGGTAATTAATGGAAATTAAAATGAGACCTGTCTCCCATTTTCAGTTGTTTTTGCTGATTTTTATCTAAACCATGACATGATCTAAACCATAGACGTTTTGTGATCCGTTGCACCCCTAATGGTGATACAGAGTCATAGTAAAAGAAACTTGCATGCTTTGTTGTAATTTAGAACCAGCTGGGTGTTACAGTTAAATCACAGACGAGACCAATGTTTATTTACACAACATCACCTCGGGAAACTAATGCTGTCTGAATAGAGCTGAAGATACAGTACAGTAAGTGCACAGTTCCAGGATATTGAATCTGAACGTGTGACGCAAATGATCTTGCGAATGGTTTTGCCACACATCCAAAGCACTCCATCAATTATCGCTTCACAACATCTGCTTTAAATATGTGTAACTGTAAATTTCTCCCAGTCTAGTGTAGAAGTGACCGTGGTGTGCAGCAGTGTTGGTTGGTCTGAACGTACACCATGTGTGTGTGGGGGGATGGGACGTGTGTGTGTGTGTGTATGTGTGTGTGTGTCTTACACAGTCCATCTGGCCATTGCGGCTGTCATCTGGAGCACCAGGTGTCAGTGTGGCCTGGAATCCTGTCTGTATGTTTGTGTGTCATTTGGCATTAGAGACACACAACCCCTCTCTAGTCACGGTGTTTGTAAATGCCACAGCTCTAGGTATAGATCAAACCGGCCTATTTTATCAGTTACACAGGATATGAAGCTGATAAGCAATGATTGTAGTGTAGCATGTATGTTGCTTAGCATCTGCCTGTGTATTCGTGTGTGTGTGTGTACATGGGAATGCTGACTGCTCCAGTTTCTCTGGGGAGGATTTTGCTGGGAGTTAAAGGGGTCGTGAGATTGGAGCATTGGAGTGAGAAACGGCTTAAAGGTGTGTGTGCGTGTGTGTGTGTGTGTGTGTGTTTAGCTTAACATGTCGTAAACCACAAGAGGACTAGTATATCAGTAGATATGGAAACTCAGTCTAAAGACATGACCTATGTTACACGGTCAACCCTAGGAAACGCCCAAAGCATACATAAACAGCTTGTTAAAGGGATATGCGATAACTGGACTGAAGCCTGTTGTTATCTAGGTATGGTTACTGAGGACTAACCCTGAGATCATTGAACGTTCACATTTACATGCCTCTGCATACAAACTCCCCGCCTCACGAATTTTTGTCTTAAAGACTGAAATTTTGTAAGAAATTTGCATCGCCATATGAAGCATTTTCGGCATATGAGCGAACTAAGCGAATGCCCGGTAAGTTGCGTGTAGCCGATCAGAACTCGTTTGCGTCAGTGGAAAGCCAAGCAAAGCGAGTTTACATATTTTTTGTGTTTAAAAACATAGCACCATGGGTCCCAAGAATGTTAGCAAGGACTGTAGCAAAAAAAGGGAGCCGCTTTCAGTTTTGTTTTTAAAGCAGCCAAGTGCCAAGAGGAATCATAAATTAAGGTTAAGTGGGGTTTAATGTCTATTTATTTCATGTTTACACTTCATTTACATGTCTTTTCTAAATGTTTTGACTGTTTTATATGCAAAAAGAAATATGATTATAGTGTTATAGTGCTGGAAATTGGTAATATTGGTAATATTTTTGGGTGGAACGGATTATCTGCAATTACATTATTTCCTATGAGAAAATGCGTTTCGTAGTAGGAAATTCTGCCTTAAGAACTCCCCTCCGAAGCAGAATTCAACTCGTATGCCGAGGTACCAATTTATTGAATATTATATGCTATTCTTATGGGTACTCCCTCCCAAGCTTGGTTTGTCTTAACAACTTCTTTGTTTAAAACTCTAGGTTTATTGTTCATTTTGGGCGTTTAACAGTAAAACAATCTAGGAATGAATTTAAGGTACAGTAGGGACAAAATTTGTGACCATACGATAAAGATAGGATTGATCTAAGGAAACGTTCAAGTAAATGATTTGGACTTGTACTATTAGAGCATGTTCGATTGCCATGTTGCATTTTCACTCACTAGCAAGTAAAACTAACAATACTAAATAAGTAGAAATAAATGACTGACATAGAGTTGGGATGTGGCCTAACTTGAGAAAGAGTTACAGCAAATCTGACAGTATTGTATACCTCTTCTAATACAGGAACTTGTCAGTGATTATCAATAATTTGTGTAGGGTTGTGGGCCGTTTGGAGCCTATCCTATGGAACTCAGGGCACAAGGCAGGGCACAAGCACACACACACACACACTCACTCTTACATACTCAATCATACATAATGGGCAATGAGTAAACCAGAGTACCCAGAGAAAACTCTACAAAGCCGAGATTTGATGAGCTGGAGACCAGAGCCGGGAGTCGATGCCCCAACCCTGGCTTGGAGATGCGAGGCAACTGGGCTAATGACTAAGCCACTGTGCCACCTAATTAAATGCATTTATAACCACATTTAGGCTGCATTCACACTGGAAATGATTGATATGTACCGTACCCGTTAACTCACCCCGCTGGCCAGCATTCAGATTATCATTGTCTTTTTCTGCACCCGGGTACACTTGCGTATTTACGCTCTCCAATACAGTAGGTGGTAGTATGCAAAAAGGTCAGTACTCTAACAAAAGAGTCACCCTTCGCTCTATGGCTAATATTATTGATATTTCTGAAAAATTGTCAAGAGTGACCTTTCATGTGCCTTCCTACTTTATAGGCTATGGCTGTGTAGTTCAGATAATAAGATCAGCACGTGTTGTGTGCACACAGAGATTTCGGAGGAGACTGACGCGTTGATGACGCCACGTTCTAAACAGCGATCCACACCTGTGTTCAGGTACAGTTGGCTTTCATATTTGATTTAAGCCGTGCCCGGTTAAGAGGTACCCTGCTCAAGACCACCTTTTCATGTGGATTCAAACATGGCCGAGCACAATATGGAGTGTTCACATCGCGCAAGCGTACCAAACTTTAGGGTCCATCGTACTGAAATTCATGCCTGTGAAAGCACCCTTAATGTATCTAATGTCCATCAAACATGTTAATTCCTGTTTTCTATTAAATTCATCAGCTATAAACAATGATTCTTAAACTGAATAAGTCAAAAATGATAGCCTAAAGGGGTAGTTCATGTTATTTCAAGTCTGTCTTAAATCAAAATTGAGGTGAATGAATTTTTCCCACACCAACAGTTTGTCACCCAGAATGCGAGTACAATGTAAGTAATTGGGGCCAAATTCCACAACCCTCGTTCTGTGCAAAAATGCATTCCAAAGTTTTGCTGAGACTCATATGAAGCTTCTGCAGTCCCACTCGTTCTGGTTAGCTGTACAGCTAGTTCTAGGTACCCATTCTGCTAGTTCTGGGGGAAAAATGTTAAATTTAAACATAATACACAATAACTTTGGAAGATGTCGACTCAGTGTAGCTTGGTGGGACTGCTGAAGCTTTATACGAGTCTCAGCTGAACTTTGGAATGCATTTTTGCATGGAACAAGGGTTGTGGAATTTGGCCCTCATCACCTTTATAACTATCAAGACCTATTGTGATGTATTTATCTACACCTCATTTTTAATTTAAGGTAGATTTGAAAAAACCTGAACTATTGCTTTAATAAACGCAGAACAACAACAATAATACTGTATATGAAAAAGAATATAGATTAGTTACAAGAAAACAATTGCAGATAGCATGTAGAAGAGTTTAAACCGAGGGGACTCTAACTACTGTTGTAAAAACATTGTGAAAAAAATGTGTGTGTAGTTAAGGAAGTGTGTTAAATTCTAAAAGAAAAATGCGTGTCATGAGAACGCACAATGGTGGAATGTAAGAGTGAGTGATACGAAACAGACTCTAGACAAACTTTTCACTATATTGACAATAATTCTTTCTTTGTTCCTTTCTTTATTGATTTATCTCTAAGCTTAGATTAAATTATTAGATTACGGGTTATGAGGTGTTAATTAATTTTCCTGTTGACAGCATGTCTAATAGTCGTGCTAGCTGGTGTACAGCATGTTTATGCCCTGGTTTCAATATGGTGACTGTTTTTGTAGTAACACTTAACTCAAGTGTAACGTGACTGTATTACTTAAAGCCCAGAGCATTTTTTGTTTTGCTGTTTTTTTTTTAATAAACATATATATGGCTCAGGATTGTGCAGTATAGAGTGACATATTCTTTTTTTTTTTCAGCAGAACCTAGGTAATATGACGAACTGAATTATATTTCATTTTAACCAACTATACAAACATGACTGAGCAAAAAATGTAAAAATGGGTCACAAAGGCAAAGAAATAGCACAGATACACATGATCACGTTTTTATGGTTGTCTTCAGGTGTTACTATGACTCATTTGAAAATATGAAAATATGCTCATTTTGCGAGTTTGCGATGTCATTCCCATATTCCAGTAGTAAAATAATATACATATAGTAATAATATATAGAAATAACAGTAATAATAACTTTTATTCTACCTACCATATCTAAAAACCCAAATACACAGTTTGAAGTCTGAAGCCTCCTGGTGTTGCCGGCACTTATCTGTGGTTAAGGGTTTTAAGTCAGAGAGACAACACATGTTTTTAAAAAAAATAGTGTTACTTAACAAAAAAAAATAATAGTAAGGTGATGTTTATTCAGCATTTAATGGAAGAAGTCTCCAGTGTCAGCACTTTGTAACGGTCAGTAAGTTGGTCTCTTAGCAGTTCTATAGCAAGCTGCATTTTTTTTTGTAAAACTAGACTTGTTATGAGACTTGCGAAAGTCATAGAAAGTGTATTGCGACATCAATAATCATTATATTAGCATAATATTGTCAAATCATCAAGCCTATCGTGTGTTATGATGTCGTATTGGCAGTAAGACAGGACGGATGATGAAGGCGTGAAGGCTTATACGGCTTAAAGAGCCCTTATTGATGTCACAGAGGGGGGAAGTTGCATGTATTGACTGGGCTCTGTGTGTGTGTGTGTGTATGTGTGTGTGTGTGTGTGTGTGTGTGTGGGTTCTGGTGATCGTGACCGGAGAAGGAAAGGTGTGAGTCGGTTTTGCGTGCGTGTGTGCACATGTATGCGTGTGCGTAATGTTTTCCACTTAAAACCTTTGACAGCTGTGTGTGGGAGGAGACAGGGACGGCAGTAATCCAGGCTCCGCCCCTTTCCCAAAGAGCTTAAGCAACAGCCAGACAGATGAGGTATTTTAGGAACATGTCTGTGTATGTGTGTGTGTGTGTGTGTTTGTGTTTGTGATTTAGTGAGAGAAAATTAAAAATAACAGTGAGAAAAATAACGACCGAAACTGTCTGCAGTGTCATATTTGTGTACGTGGGAAGGATGAGTGTTTTTTAGTTTGTGTGTGTGTGTGTGTGTGTGTGTGTGTGTGTGTGTGTGTGTGTGTGTGTGTGTGTGTGTGTGTGTGTG
>JAOVVB010000010.1:2443393-2453873 GCA_028570985.1 Heterobranchus longifilis
AAAAAAAGAATTATAAAACAGGAGAAGCCTGCAGGACTTTTTTGCATGCCTACTAATAATTTTTATTTAACAATTTTTGCTTATTTTATAGTTATAGTATACTTTAAGTTATTTTCATTTTTCCCTTGAGAGGTAAGAGGTCAAACACCTTCTTTGGAATGTGTTGCATCTGATCATGTCACTATTCAAGCCTCAAAAAAAAAAAAAAAGCTACACAGCCTGGCCAAAAAAAGAAAAGAAAGTCGCCGTTTCAAAAGGGTTAAATTATTGGGATACATTAAGCAAAGAAAACTACAGAGATTTTAAATTACTGGAATTGGTTTAGGAGCTATCCAGCACATTATTTATACATATAAGGATAGTGCTAAAGAAATGTATTTAAAAAAAAATTTTTTTTTTAAAAGATCACTTAAATGCTTGTTGAAATTGCATTGTAAAAAAATCTAAATCAGAGCAATGTTTAAGAGTGAAAGTAAGAGCATTTACACACACACACACACACACACACACACACACACACACACACACACACACACACACAATGTGAGGAGAAAGAAATACTGGGAGCATAAGGAATCATCCTCTCTCATAAACTGGCCATAATTAAATCTGAAGGCGATCAAATGAATATTAAAGCGTGCAACTTTTTATTTGGCCAGGCAGTGTAGATCGAGCTCAGTACAGGAATGGGCAAAGAAAAAGCAGCACCAGGGCTATCAAAGTTTGAGTGTCGAGTATGCGAACACTGAGCCTGGTAAATGTAACTAATGTACACTTGCTGATCAGAGGCAAAACTGTCAGTGGAAATATATTTGGATAAATAAAAATTATAATATCTCTAACATTCTTAGTTAAATTTCCTACATTATAAAGTATAAATAAATGACATCATAAATATTTAATTAAAGTATTAAAACTCAATACAATTGTCACAGAAATAAAATGTGGCTTGTCCAAAATTCTTTGGGCTGTTACACGGATTGTCAGTTAAAAAAACAAACAAACAAAAAAAAACAGCCACATGATCATCGTATCTCTTTTAGAGTTCCTACTTTTTTCATACAATTTTGGCTCTATGCTCACAGCGATTACACACAGAGTGCCTTAGAGACATGGAGACTGGTGCATCAATTTCCAGCAAGTCATGCAGCTTTAAGCTGAACTGGTGCGCGGTGTGGTGTGTATGGTGTGGTGAGTGTTCTTATGTGTGTATGAGATCACACTTTAGTTCCTCTCTTACAGACTACAGGCACTGAGGTGTGTTAAGGTGGCAAGTCGCTCCGGGTGACGCCTCATCAGACGATGTCTTCATCGCAGTGAGCGCCGGCTACGAGCAGCGAGTGTTTGTCCGGCTCACTCAGTGACAAGCTGTTGAGCGAGTGCTTGTCTGAGCGCAGGGAGTTAATAGAGACTCGGCTGTAGTTGACGATCCGGTCAAGCAAGCTGAGTTTGGGTGAGGGACGGCGCAGTTCGCCCATGCCGATGTGAACGCTGACATCTGAAATGCTGCCAAGTTTGCGCTGCCCGATTATCTGTTGCTCCAGCTTCTCAGCACTTGGTTTTGTGTAACTGGTACGATAAGAGAGAGAGAGAGAAGACCAGCTTAGTAAGAGAAGAACAGCTAAGTTTTCTTATATTTTTCTTATATTGTATATTTCTGTCTTCTATAGATATATTATTCTTATCCTAGCTGAATTTATTTTATATAGTTTTTCTTTTTATTCATATTTATTTCCTATTAATAATCTTTTATTTTTAAGGTCACAGGTGGTCGTATAAGCATTTCACTGCATATCGTACTGTGTATGACTGTCTATGTGACAAAATTTGAATTTAAAAGACCAAAAAAATGCTTATGACAGAAAAAGAAAATGCTGCATGTTAAATTAACAGATATATAATATGCAATACAGGAATGGTATTAATTAATTAAGCGTATCTATCCAGATACCTACTACAAGGATCATAACGGCCAAAACAATTTCTTATGTTCTGCATATAATACAGAAAATGTGTGCGCCAAAGAAGCTGCTTCTGCAGTTTATGCAACATGGAAGTAAACAATCTTGCTTCCCTAAAATTTTATATGTGCCACAAATGTCTCAGTGTAATGTCTTACTTTAAACAAAAAATATTTCAAATGCAAATTATTCATATTTCTTTATGAGTACTGATACTAAAATTGATTATAGAAGCACATGACCTGTAAAAATTGTTGCTTAAATTAAAGCATTCCGGGTTTTGGTAAAAGCTTAAAAAGCTGTAACCATGTCAAATTCATGTTTCAATATCTTAACAATTTAGAATAATACACTTTCTCAAGTTTAAGTCTTTTCATGTGAAATCTAAATTGTCCAAGTTTCTCCTGAATGACCATTAAGATCATTGAAAGAATGATCATCATTTGAATAAAAAAATAGAAAGAAAAGAAATTACGGAGAATCTATAAAAGGGCATGAAATTGTATTTAGCAAATATCTTTCCTATCTGATAAAAATATAAATGTGTATGCATGTTTAGAAAAAAACCTAGCATGGATCGGGAGATCTAGTAAGAAGCATTAAGTATTATGAAAAAATGGTGTTATATTGATTCTATCTGAAAATTCACTTTTTCACCCTAGGTGAGACTTTAGCACCATTACCATGTTTTGGCCGTACCCATTGTAATTTGTCACTGGTATTACTACTCATTTTACTTTGCTATTACAATCTTTACTTGTCTCCGTTTTGCATCATAGGCGTTTCCTTTTCTCTTGATTTGATGCACATTGTAATACTGGTTTTTATACTTATGTTAGATTGTATTCTCTCTCTTCATGATACCTCTAACTGTAACCACAGTTTTACTTCTCCCACAAAGAAGGATGACAGTGGCCGTCCTCTCGGTTTGTTTTGATTACTTTACCACGTGCCTTTACCACCCCAACATAACTAACATTATACACATTATATATAGAGTGAAACGTATTTAAATGGGTTTTTGTATTTAATTAACTTGGGGCATTACTGGTATGTAAAATCATACACTATGTGGCCAGAGGTTTATGTACACCTCACCTACTTTGCTTTTATAATAAGCTCCACTGTTTTGGAAAGCTGTCGAGTTGTGTGCATTAGTGAGCTCTGGTACTGATGTCAGTATGTTTACATGCACAGTTAAGACACACTCCAGTTATAGCTTGACTAACTGGACTACTGTCCCTGTGCCAGTATACAAGCGTTAGAGAGGAACCGATTTATTGAACCAAGTTTGATGTTCAACTCTGCCATGATAGGTGGCAATATACCGGGTGAGGTATAACGTGCTGGAGTAGCTCAACTTCCAACTGCATTATCTGGGCATAACAGCCTGACTTTGAGAAGTTTTCGTCAGAATAACTTAATTCGTTGGACTAACACAACGTCATGTAAATGTCCTGAGTTTTTCAGCTTAAGGCCAAAGGTGTTCAGGTTCAGGGGTTGAGATCAGGGCTCTATGAAGGACACGCAAGTTCTTCATCTACAACCTTGGCAAATCATGGCTTCAAAGAGCTTGCTATGTACACAAGTGTATGGTCAAGCTGGAACAAGTTTGGGCCTCTTAGTTTGGGTGAAGGTAAATCGTAATGCTAAACAATACTTAATTAACTTGTGTGCTTTATCTTTGCAGAAGCAGTTCCAGGACAAACCACATATGGGAGTGATGGTCAGGAGTCCACATACATCTGGACACTGTTGTGTACAAACCTAAACTTGAGTTAAGACATTTAAGTCAGTGGTCCATTAAAAACATAATGAATTCTTGTTGCTGAGATCATGCACATCTTTGAGTGGCAGACATGGAGTACATGATTGAGTTTGTTAAGAACTCCTGTGTTAGTTGACTGGGCTACCTCTAGGTGGTTGCTGGGATCCTAGCATCAGTGGAACTTCAGAAGAATCAGATTAGTGTTTTTTTACAGCTTGATTTGATTTTATTAGTATTTTAATTGATTGTTTTTTTTTTAATCCAGGCAGAATGGAGCAATAATAAAAATATGAAATAAACACCTGCTTTCTGATACCTTTGCACTAACAAAAACACACATATTCCCTCAGAAGTGTAGTGGTGCAGTAGTGGTGCATAGGCCTATAAATAATGATGGAAATTAACCTCAAAATCAAACAGCATGGATCCTATGAAACATTTCGCAAACCGCAATCAATTGACTTACCATTTGAGTAAAAGGGACGAGAGGACAACAGACACAGAAGACGCAGCCATAGCAGCAGAACCCATCCATGGTTGCAACACCAGTCCTATAGGCATGAACACACCTAGACAGAGAAGCATCTATTAACAAACCTGGATCAAGATATTAAGGTAAGCCGAGTACCCGTGACTATTAATTAGCTGAAAATACAAATCAACCTTCCAGTATGGTGCCATTATCCCTTGTTACAGTTGGTTTAATCTTTAAGAAACTCACACATTTTTTATGTATGTGCTTACCAGCTGCAATAGGAATTCCTACAAGATTGTAGATAAGTGCAAATACAAAGTTAATACGGATCCTTTTGACCGTCTTCTTCGACAAGTCAATACTCCCAACAACATCCAGGAGATCGTTCTGAAAAGAAAGACAGGAAGTATAATAAATAGTTAGCAGAAGAAGTGCAGAGGAATATTAAAATTCCCCAAACTCTGTTAATAACCAAAATGGATTATGAGGTTACTACTGGGCTCCAGGTCTTGTCAAATCCCTGGTGTAAATAAAATAAAATAAAGAGAACACAAAATCATGTTTTCTAAGCGCTACAGTGCAGTCAGTGGGTTAGAGCCCTCACCCTGATGAGCACCACATCTGCTGCCTCAATAGCCACATCTGTGCCTGTGCCGATGGCGATGCCGACATCTGCCTTGGCGAGGGCTGGTGAGTCGTTGACGCCGTCTCCCACCATGGCCACGCGCTTCCCTGTCAGCTGCAGCTGCTCCACCTTTGCCACCTTGTGAGAGGGCAACACCTCGGCAAATACCTTCCTGATGCCAACCTGCAGGCGTGCAAAAGGCATGAGTCAATTCAACAGTATATATTTATAAAATACATATTCAACCATTTGACCATATCCATCATAGGTCTGTCCTATCCATATATCATCCATCCTGTCTGTCTATCTATCTACCCATGTTTCAATGCATGATACATGATAAATGTGAATGTAAGAAATGTAATAAATGACAATAATTATGAGATTAGAGCTCAAGTTTTATTGTTAATCTTTCTTGTATAAACCTGTAGTCCAAGCTCTTTCCGTGGTGCTTTGATTTTTTAGCTTTGTCAGGTTTGTCAGTGCTATTGTGCACAACCCTGCTGTGCTGATAAACTGGAGAGATGGATATTGTGTATAATCTATACATAGAATAAAACTGTAAAGTTGGCATCTGTACATGGAAGATATTTGCGAAAAAAAACTATTTGGTGAGACACAGGATGAGTAATAGAACTCATCCTGTAGAACATTTCTGTAACCTAGCATAAGCAATTTCCCTCTGGGATTAATAAAGTTCTTTGAATCTTGAATCTTGAATCGAGATAGTTTTTGGAATTTTTGTCTGTTTGTGCACGAATCATGTAAAAACTACTGAACGAATCGTAATGGTGTTTTCACAGGTGTATTTGGCTGAGCCTGAGGTAACATACAAACTTTGTTTCATCGCAATCGGCCCACAGGAAGAGAAAATGTAAATTAAATTGGAAAACGGCTTTATATCATTAAAAAAATTATAATAAATTCTCTTTTGAGAACAGAATTATAATAAAATCTCTTCAGTTTTTCTCAAAATTCAACAGATGGCACAGTAAATTTTTTAATACGTGTGCGATTAAAATCTATTTAATAAACGCAATCTCACACCTTAATCACGCGCACTTCACGGTAATGCGTAAAAATGTTAGTTCATGCTTATGAGTGTGCAATTATATTCTATCTATATTTTATCTATCCATTTTATCCATACATCTGCCCATCTTCTCCTTCTATCCATTTTCATGTCTGACCATCCAATCCACACATTTGATATGGCACAGGTTTTACGCTGGACACCTTTCCTGACACAACCCTCCTATTTTTCTCCAGGCTTGGGACCAGCTCTAAGTATACCCGGCATTGGCTGGCAATTGGACGGTGAGAAGCCTACCTCTAAGCCACCAATGCCCCGTTTTCTCCTTTTAATAAAAAGGGCACGACAGCTGTACTACTGTGCTACAAACTTCAGACAAGTTCAAAGCAGCCAAAATAGGCTTTGGTTCTCACATGCGGGTATCATTCAGGAATAAAGAGGACACTTGTGTTGAGTTGAGTCTCACACTTTTCATTATCAAAGCGGGCATAAACATAAATGGGCGAAATACAAGACTGCAATCTGAGTTAGTGTGTGACCTGCATTCATGCTGAAAAGACAGGAGTGCATTGTACCTGTGCTGCAATGGCTCGTGCTGTCTTGCTGTTGTCGCCAGTCATCAGCACTACCTCCAGGCCCATAGAGGCGAGTGTGTGTACAGCCAGCTCAGCCTCTGGCTTCACTGTATCTGCTATGGCAACCATGGCACACAGCACACCTGAGCACAGGTAGACATTTACAGGAAGTGTTTGAGAAGAGAAAATGATAAAAAGGTATAACAAAGTGAGGATAAACGATTAACGATTTATGATTTCTCATTAATTAAAATCACTGCTATAGCCTTATTAAACACATATATCGGTGTAAGTGATGCTAAATGATGCTGATGAGCGTTTTCACTAACCATCCACAGCCACCAGGACTGCAGTCCGCCCCCTCCTCTCATGCTCGATCATGGCATCGTCCACATCAGATTGTATGTGCAGGGCGTTCCGTCTCATCCACTCCCTGTTCCCGATCAGGACTGTGTGTGAAGCTGACTGCACCAAAGCTGAAATTACAGAAGAAGGAAAAACTACTGAAAGGTTTAAGAAAATCAAATTAAATACAGTGAAACCTTGGATTGCGAGTAAGTTGGTATGTGGCCGTTTTGCAAGACGAGCTAAATTTTTGAATAAATTTTAACTTAAGTATTCATGCGCCTTATCTGCCGAGATCACAACTGAGCCAATGGTTCTCCCGCGCACTGTAGGATTATGGGTAATCGTCTCCCATGCTCGGCCTCAGAGGCATGTCACTCGTATAGTCAACATCCGTGCGCGCATGTACTGTTTTTTTTATAACATTGTGACAACGTGTGTGCGTGCGCGTAAAGTGTTATTAGAGAGGTTCCTTGTTAGTTTCCAGAAGCTTCCAGACAGAGCAGGTTACTGGAAGACCAGTAAAGTGCAGGTTCATCTGTTTGTTTGTTTTTCACTTTATATTTTGCACTAATTGTTTTTATATAAATATTTTTGCGTTGTGGAATGAATCATCCAAGTTTCCATTATTTCTTATGGGAAAATACGCTTTAATATACAAGTAAGCTTCCAAAACAAATTATGCTTGCGATCCAACGTTTAACTGTAATGCATATTTTATCTGTAAGAATGCCACTCCTTAATGCAAGAACCTTTTCTCACGGGAAGGTTTACACGTGCATCAAATATGGTTTTAATATGAGACTGTGGCTAACTGTAGACGCATATAGACTGGAAACGTACTAAAATAAAAATGTCAAAAGTATACACAAAGCTTTGATAAAGCTGGGGTCGTCAACTAGTGGACCACCATCCTGATGTGAGCCCATCATTGGATCAAACCGAGCACTTACAAAACACAGTACAAGACCGCATCAGTGTACGGGGTGATCACTATCCATACTCCACTTTTTTTTCTTTTTTTTTTTAACAAACAGCTTTTCTATTAGATTCTCTATTGCAGCTAATCACACGTATTTATTTAAAAATAATTAGCTAAAGGCAGCTCATTGAGAAAGTTGAGATGTTGCATATTAATTACCTTAATACCCAATTAAGGTAATTAATAATAATTAATAATAAGTAAGGTTTTAATACCCAATAGTGTGAGTATTCAAGTTCAAAACATATCTGTTCAGTGTCAAAAGTGATCTGAAGCACAAGGGCAAAACACGTTAAATGTACAATATAGCGTGTGTCTGATTCATAGCCATGAAGTAATCACCACCAGTTAAGCATTAAAAGTTTAATATTGTCACCACTCATAAATATTAGTTTGTTTGTTTTTTAAATCCACATTGTGTACCAGGCTCGAGACTCACCCAGAGGTTGTGGGTCCATGATGAGAGGATGAGAGTTGGAGCTGGCCCTGGGGTCGCTGATCTGCACGAGGATGGCATTGCGCTCATTCTCCTCACCGTCGCTGTCCTCTCTGTTCAGAAGGCTCTCCGTGTTGCTAACCTGACACCTAATCCCACAACCTGGTACTGCTTGGAAATCAGTGCAAGTGCCCAAAGTCTCCGTGCCTAGCTCCTGAACATAAACACAAGCCCAGAATGAGATCATACATCATGCACGATCACAGATACAGCCTTCAACCAGACACAATAGAAACACTCATTGAATGTTGTAAATGAGCAGACCTGTTTACAGAAGCGGGTGATTGCGGCCCCTAGAGGATGTTCGCTGTTATTCTCAGCTGTGCCCACAATCGCAAGAAGTCTGGAGCGAGCTATTCGGTTTCCCTCTACCACCATCTTCACCTGCACCACTTTGGGGGTTCCATAGGTAATGGTGCCCGTTTTATCAAAAACCACAGACTGAATCTAGGGGAAAGATCATTTTTTTAGGCCTTTCTACTTTGTTGAACACAGTAAATTTGTTAAAGTGAACAGCTTGACTTCAAATAACAAATTGTGTGATCAAATACATACACACACCCTCGCCAAAACAGTCCCACCCCCGCTCACCTTGTGTGCCGTCTCAAGAGGTTCCCCGCCTTTGATGAGGATGCCATTCTGTGCCCCGACTCCTGTGCCGACCATGACTGCTGTGGGGGTCGCTAGGCCGAGAGAGCAAGGGCAGGCAATGCAAAGCACAGTTATGGAGGCCTGAAAGGCGAACCGGATGATTGCCTCTGCTTCAGACACACTCCTATCATAATCCTGTGGAAAAAAAAAAATGACATGCTTCGTCCTACTTACAAGCATCGCAATGAAGTCACCTGTGTTCCAGGAGTACACAGTGCTACTGATACTTTACCACATATTTATTTAGTGAAAACAGATATTCTCTAAGAGTGCTTTAATACCTACAAGTATATCTGTTTGCAAACTCTGAATCTGAGGGGAAAAAAACAACAACTATACTTATGGTTCGATTTCACATTGCACATGAATAAAAGAACCGAAACCTTCTAAAAGCATGCTTTTTTTTTTTTTTGTTTAGTTTTGCTATTGGTTCACCTGGAACTGGACTAAGACTCTAATGACTTGCGCAGGCACTTTCGAGTCAGTAGCACCCAACTGTGATTACTGTTCTCACCTGTCCAAGTGAACCACAAGTGGAACCTTCTAACAGAGTACATTTCTGATATCAGATATGTAACTAACACCATGTCTTTAACAATAGAAAAAAACACAAAAAAAACAGTAAGACATAAATACACAAAGCACAAAGTAGGCAGAGCAACACTTAACTGGGAATCTGGAAGTTCATGTCATGTCAACTGGACGTTCTTCATGTTAGGTAAATATAATAGTTAAACAGGTAGACATGTTTCCCTACTCATCCAAGTAGGTAAGTTCCTTATATTTGAGTCCTCCAAAGGATTGTTATGTGAACAATGGAGAAGGTGAGAGTGGGCTGAGACCCAGACCCAACTGAAAAATCTTGTCATCCTGTATGTGGCTGGAGTGACGGAGACGTTTTTGGAAAACAACACATACTGGAGCACTTCAAACACACCAACACACTAAGACGCATCCACCCCAAAATCGGGACACCAAAACATAAGAAGGGCAATATAGCATATGTGGTCTAATGCAGTTAAGAGTCTTCAGAGCTCTATAATCCTCAGGGATTGAATCAGAAGTATACCTAAAGGATGAAGGACAGGGTAGATGGTTCTGGATGAAAGAGAATAGACGGTTCGAGAGAGGGGTAAAAGAAGCCATCTATGTGCAGGTGGTAAATCCTTCTCTCAACAGAGGTGGAGGTGTCCTATTTTTCACGCGGCCCTTTCACCCATCCCCAGGAAGATCAAGTCTTCGTCAGGTCCACCAAGAAAACCGCACTTAAGGACTCCCCTTACTCTCTCTGATCCTTAGACCTTATCGACTCTATTGTTGCTTTTTCTTAACAGCTCTCCCTCCCAATCTCTAATGACTCTCTCTTCTACTCTCATCTTCCCCATTGATCACGTAACAAGCCTTTTCAGACAGGGGAGGGATCCTTGGAGCTTGGAGGACTCAAATGTGAGGAACTTACCAAGTTCCCTCAAACCGAAAAAGCTACATGGATGTAGGGGTGGGCGATATAACCAAAATCTTCTATCACGGTAGAAGCAATTTTCTACCTCGATAACGATATACATCACA
>JAOVVB010000010.1:2453973-2479221 GCA_028570985.1 Heterobranchus longifilis
TTGCGTGGTTACGTAACGTGCAACGTCACGTGATCTCAATCGCGATTAAGACGATAGACCAAAATCTCTATCGGTTGACAAATTTCTACCGGTATATCGCCCACCCCTACATGGATGAGTAGTGATATGTATCTAGCTAACAAGAAAAAAGTCCAGTTGACATGACTCGACTTTCAGATACCCTTACCTCGAAGACTGGGAATCTTTACAGACACTTACGGGGAAATATTTCTTCACTATAGAGAAGTCTACGAATCCAATTATAATCCAGGCAACGAGGGTGAGCACAGAGACGCCTACAATAAAAGGGACGAAGTAGCCGCTGATCTTATCTGCAAATTGCTGAATGGGAGCCTGGGGATCGAGAGAGAGATAGAGAGAGAGAGAGAGAGAGAGAGAAATCAGGTCAGAAGTAGGTCAGAAATCAAAAGATGAGGTTTGGCAAAAAAAGAATTTGTAAGATTTGGTTCCTTTGGGCAAATCAAATAAATATTGTTTTACAATAAAACAGTGTATAATAAGTCTGCTGCTTTTGGGGAAAAAACATTGACCTGCAGATGTTGGCTCTCAAATATTAATGTGATATTTAATCCAAAATTATAAAACAAAAACTAGGTTTGATGCCTGGCTTCACTGACATTAAGGAACCTCATCCAATACAAAATATAAATATAAATATATTAGACATAAGTACTATATAAATATAAATAATAAACAAAACGCTCAAAAACAAAAGTAATTTGTGCCATAACATGCTTAAGTACAACACAATACACATTTTATGTTCATGTTTATACTACTACTACTACTAATAATAATAATAATAATGCATTTTATTTATATAGGCGCCTTTCTGGTCACCCAAAGTCGCCTTCATATGTTTATGTAACAAATCATATTCTGTAAATGAAAATGATTGTAAAAAACAAACAAATCGTGCATTAAAATGTTCTCTAATAAATGCACCTTTGAGGTCTGCGCCTCTTCCACCAGTTTGACAATCTGGGACAGTGTAGTGTCGGTCCCCACGTGCGTGGCTCGGATCAACAGAGATCCGTTCTGGTTGATGGAGCCTGCGATCACTGTGCTTCCTGGCTTCTTGGTCACAGGCATGGCTTCACCTGCAGCACAGCACGGTTTTAACAACAATCTGATTGTCTTCTAGGATCAGTAAATTAAACTAAATAAAAAATAAACATGGGTCGAGGAGTTTTTCATATTGGATAAAGAATGATTACAGAGTTTAAAGCAAGAAAAAAAAAAAAAAAAAAATCGGACCAAGTCATAGATAAGGCCCTAACACTAGGACATATATTAATGCAAATATGACTAAGGGTTCTCTACAAAAATATGAAATATCTCATATTTAGATGGCCAGTTAATTTTGAAACTAACAAATCAGCCACTCATAAATAACCCTGAAATGACTACAAATATATATAAAAAAAAGTTAACAGCAAATAAAAGTAGCTTAAAGATGAAGGAAAGATGGGCTACCTAGAAATGTGCATGTATATCTATAATTAGGACTAGGATTAAGGATACTCTGATTCTAGCAGCAAGACATTGTCAGATGTAAAATTAACATTTTTGCCCCAAAAAAACCCTGTTTTTTGCGTTACGACTGGTTACAAGAATTTGGCTTTTTCTATGATTGGTTCGGTCACCACAATTCTGAAACAGGAGCCAATACTACAGCACGAAGGCAGGAGGCAGTTAAGTGGCTCTGTCGGTCTCGGTCTTGGTCTCTTTTTCATAAACAGCAGTAGCTGTATACCGCTCATCAGCGCTCTTTGTTCAGGGCGCTGTCTGTCTCCCCAGTCACTGCTGTGCAGGTGTAAACGTGTTACATCAGTTCATTTGTAAATTATTTTTAGTTCCGAGGGTGTTAAAGCATCCTCCTTTGAGTCCCAATCTTGCTACTTCGGACTTTCACCGGTTTGGTTCTCTGAAAGCAGCACTACGAGGACGAGGATTCTCTTCTGATGAGGAAATTACGACTGCGATGCATTGTGGAATATAAACGCTTGTTGACAGATGGACAAAGTGTATTGAAAAGCAAGGAGATTATGTGGGAAAAATTAGGTATTTGTCTTTTATAAAAAAAAATTTAAAAAGTTAATTAAAATAAATTCTACAGGCAGAGTGCGGATCATTTCTGACTCACCCTCATAATAGTAATATGCTCTTCTTTTTCTATTACTCTTGAATTACGCTATGCATTGAGCCATCATCAGGCGATGATAGTGCAGATTCTAATTATAACAAAGACAAACAGAATATCCTCACACACCAGGGCTGAGGGGAAATCAGTGTGAGCTTGCAGGCTAATTGCAAAGATGTCTTGCTCCTTCTTGGTTACAAACTTTTAACTTTGATTGCAACCTTGGTTACCTTTATTCGTATTTGAACTATATTCACTGTCTACTGGACTGCTTGCATAAAAGAGCAATACTTTAAGCGTTTGACATAGCTGTGTGTGTGCGTGTGTGTGTGTAGATTACGGCTGAATGTGCACACGGGCACCAAGACACGATTAATTGATTAGCCTACTTCAATACACCATGGGCTAATACTGTCATCTAATTAGTTTCCCCTTTAGATCTACACCGATTTCATACTCTTGGGAATCCAACTAACAGAAATCTGTTGTAGCAACAGAGAACTTTAATCCCTGTGAATAAGAGATTAATGAGCGTGCTCCATAATGAGGAAGGTTTGAGTATGCTTCACCTGTGATGAGTGACTCGTCTGCCATCGAGTGCCCTTCAATCACTCTCCCATCTACTGGGAACTTTCCTCCGGGCACCACTTTCACTATATCGCCCCGCTGCACCAACTCCACATCCACCTGCTCTTCGCTGAGAGAACAAGAAAGGAAAAGGGAAAAAAAATAAATATGTATTTTAAATTATAACATATGTCGGATAGGATCTGGCACAGTACAGTAAACAGGGAAATACTGTATTAAATCGGCAAAGTTATAAAACAGAGGACTGAAGTTACACAAAAGAACCTTAGGTACCTTAAAACAGTCATTTCATCCTCATTTAGGGTGACAACTGTGGCCTCGGTTGCTTGTAATGACATCAGCTTGGACAGAGCCTCTGACGTTTTACTCTGCGATGAAGCAGATGCAACAGACAGAAACGATAATAATTCCCCAAGAAAATATTATATTTATTATTAAATTCATCATCCAACAATACCTTAGAAACATCTAAACTGTACACTGAAAAGGATCTTTCCTGTGTTCTATATGAGTGATTAAATCTGCATTTAAGACACAAAAAACTCCCTGATGAGACACAATGATCTGATTATATCCTGTTAAGGGACTCTTCAGTAAAAACCAGAGTCTATATCCGCTCAGATAATAATAATTCGATTTGGATAAAAGCATCTCCTGCTGAGGAACCATGACTGCAAGTAGTGCTCATACAAAACTTTGAAGTACTTGTAGAACAACTGGTGTTGGTTACTTACATATTTAAGCTTTAAATTTCAGCCTTACAACAAATGTTCCCGATTAATCATAATTTTAAAATACTCAGATATTACTTCTATTCGAAACGTGCAATGTTGGAATAAAGAAATGCCTGACAAACTGGTTAGAGGAAGCAAATTATACAGGTTTATAATATCTTAAATATTAACATTTAACAAATGTTAAATTTAAATCTCTCAAATGGGACCGGCACCGCATGCAGTGGCCGGGTAGTATGAGGGTTTGGCAACCTACAAACAGCGTGGCTTGAACCCGGAAATCAACAACCTAGAGTCTTAGCCGCCTGAGCCACCACTCCCGCAGCTTAGATTTAATGTATTCTTGTAAAATAACTGTTTCCCTTGAAGAAAGCTCGAGGATACAACTTTGGCTTTATCCAAACTTCCATTTAGAAGCTTTTTATAATAAAATTTGCCATTCAGCACACCTGGTGATGTTTCCTCAGTCATCTTATTATCACGAGTTAAACGTGCCATTATCACGCACGGCCAGTTAACAGCGCTGCAACTACGGGAAGCCATTAGGGTCAAACATGGTGAGTAATAGTAAGATGTTAAAATTTCTAGATTAAATCACATGGGTTAACGCGTTAATACATAAATTAATACATTCAAAAATCATTTCCAAGCAGGACGACATGATTGCTAAATGTATATCAAATCTCACTACAATGATAACAGTAAAAGAAATTTTTAGCTTGTTAATAAACTGTACCTTGGCTATTTGCTCCAGCCACCTTCCCAGTGAGATGAACACAAAGAGCATCGGTGGTGTATCAAAGAAGGTGATGGGGTTGAGCTTTGCTTTCTCTATAATGGCCACGGTCAGAATGACTACAGAGTAGGTGAAGGCTATAGAAGTGGCCAGGACTATCAGCACGTCCATATTGGCAGACCGGTGCTTCAGCGCTTTGTACGCTTGGATGTAGAAGTAACGGCCTCCAATGAACTGCAAGGAACAGTAAGCAGATTTCAACCTTTTAGAAAATTACACCTCTCTAAAACCCAAGACAAAGTACTGCATGTGTCATGGTGTATTTCTTCAATGCTTAATTTACCAATTTAATTGACATGACCCTGAATCCATAAATCTTAATCATTAATAATATATTATACAGTGTGGGAAACATCTCAGCAAAATCATGCAAAATATGAGGGAGCTTTTACAGTTGTCGGCATAGTCTCTAATTTTTAATAAGCTGACTTCGTTTTCCAAGGAGCAGGCATCTTTTAATTTCACAGCTGCATGAGTCGAGAGTTACCTGCACAGGCAGACAAAAGAGGAAAGAAAGCAGGTTCATGATGGACAAGCCGGGGAGAAGCTGTCTCTCCAGAAACATGTTGGAGTGATACATGTGTCTGTCCTCGGGTGTGGCGTTGTGATGGTGCGTCACTTCGATCTGGTGGTCCACCACCATCATGTAGATCATCATACCCATCACAGGAACACAGAACACCAGGCTGATGAGGAAAGACCTCCTCCATCTGAAAGAAAACAACACATAAAGTGATGCATAGTGCTATTTAGGATTCATTCTTTCTTTTTCAGCTTCTACAGGTATATTCATGGCGAGATTATTTTAATTATTCATCTTATATTATCTAGTTATTCGCGATGCTCTCAATGAAGCTTGGTTTGTCCACTTAGGCCTCATCATGCTGGAATTGGTTTGCGCTTTTTAAGTTACAGTAGTGTTAAATTGTAATGCTACAAAGACATTCTGTACAACTTTGTGCTTTAACAGGTTCAGGAAGAACCAGATAAGCATTTGATGGTCAGGTGTCCGCATACTTTCAGACAGAGTATATGATCACATGATCGTTAACCCAGCTGGAGACAGCCCTGATGTATTGCGTATAATGTGTCAATGATTTATCACATATTACTGTTTGTTAGCATTAGGGATAATTCATAATTTTGCAATGATCAATTACGTTTTGCAACCATAATATGGCACATGTGAGAAAATATTTATTGTTTTATATATTGTTTTAATAAACAGCATAGCCAGCATTTAAGGCTGCGTATTAACGCTAGAATTTCCTTAACTGGAAATCTTTCTAGTGATTCAGGGAAACAAAGGACTCTTGCACTTACTGCTTTATCTCTCTGCTGTGGTCCAGATGATTTCCCGGGCGATCTCTCTTCACCAGCGAGGGCTCAAAACCCAAATTCTGTCAAAGCAAAAAAAAGCAAGCATCTTAAATGCAAAAGTATGTGTGTAAAGTAAAATGTTCCTCTATTATAATCACACTGAGCAAAACAGATTTAGGTTTATTCCCTTGATAGAAATCAGATCCAAACTCTCACCTCAATCAATCTCATTACGTCCCGAGGTCCTGTCACCTCCGGGTCATATTTGACGTGAGCTTTGTTTGTTGCCAAAGCCACAGAGGCGTAGACAATGCCTTTCTGTTTCATTAGGGTAGACTCGATTTTGTGAACACATGAAGCGCATGTCATCCCTCTGACCTGTTGGTGCAAAGACACAGAGATGTTAATATCTAGGAGCTATTTTTTCCGTTCGATTCTATAAGAAGACTGTGTAAGGAGTACACACCACAAGCTCAAGGGTGCCGTTGGAGCCATCGTAGTTCTCCATAACGGAGGCGGTAAAGCCCAGCTCTTTTATGCACTCTGCTATCCTCAGCGGGTCGATGACACCAGGGTTGTAGCGCACTTCCGCTTTACTAGCCATCAGCGCCACCAACACAGAGTGGATACCTTCAAAGAAACCACAGTTCATGAATACTAACAAACTAATTATCTAAAAAACTTAAGCAGATGCAATAATCACAGTGTAAATGGATCAGACATGATTCACCATAATTATATTTACCAGAACATTTCAGAACAATACAAAACAAAAGTTTCATGGGAAATATGTCTGTAAAGTCCTAAATAAATTTTTTTTAAAAACAAGAATTGTGGAAAACCGTCAGTCTGATTCCTTAATCTGTGTGACTCACAAGTTTTTATGCTTTGAAAAATACAATAACAATAGTAGCCGTGCGTTAAGGTGTTCTACAAGCGCACATTCCAAATAGAAATAAGTCTCAAAAATTCAAGGTGATAAAATGTCGCCAGTCCTCTATAATCGTACATTCGCATTACATTTACGGCATTTGGCAGACACCATTATCCAGAGCAACTTACATTTTATCTCATTTTATATCTTAGGAAGTTAAGGGGTTAAGGGCCTTGCTCTAGGGCCCAACAGCGGCAACTTGGTGGTGACTAAATCTGAACCTGAGACCTTTCTATTTACACTTTGCAGGCAAACCAGTATCCTGTGTGGTAGGCGCAAACTTGGTATGTTTGTTTAAAATTAAGAAAAAAAATTAAAATAAATAATAATAATAATAATAATAATAATAATAATTGGAGCCATTTATAAAACCCCAGAATACTAACAAAATGTAGCGCCAACATATGCTATTGAAATCATGTACTAGATTTTCACCGCTACTACAACTGGTTTAAATTGGTTTAAATGATTAATTAAAAATATGCATCAAAAGATAACCTAAAACACAAAAATACCATTATTATTGTCCTGAGTGGTTCTTGCACAATTCATACGCACTAACCTCCTAGGTAGTGACTCTCCCGACCGACCTCCCCCCCCCCTTGACTGTGTAAAATACGTCAGTGCCTCGTGATCTGTATCGTGACCATTCGTAAACATTAAGGTTTAATGTTTTAATGTCAAACTCGTTGGCTCTCACCAGGCTCGTTTTTGAGGTTCCTCTCGATGTTGGCTACGCATGAGGCGCATGTCATCCCACCGATCTGGATGAAACATTTGGAATGCGTGCTTGTCGCTGACTCGGCATCGATCTCCACCTCCTTCTCCTTTTTGGCGGAGAGCGCGGGTGATGAAGCAGATTTCTGTTCAGATGGAGGCCTTTTCGCTTCTGACTGCACCAATGAATTCGTCTCTGTTTTTCACACGCATGAGAAATAAAGTCGGTTATATAAAGCAAACGTTACAATTCAATCTTCCAAACAGTGATAAGACTGCATTAAATCTTAATTAGCGATTTATTAGTTGACCTACTAGGACCTCTTCGGTAAAACAATAATAAGGTCAAGATGACCTCCAATTCACTGCTTCTTGGCAGTGTAGCAAATCTAAGCTCTTATCTAAATAATTAAACTTTAATGATACTATATAAAAGCAATTTTGGCACAAATTTATGGCATGAATCCAATATAAATAAAGTTTTTTTTCTTCCTCTGAGCCTTAATTGAGCTAGGGCATTAAAATGTACTCATAATCTACACAAAATCTGTCCTTATAAATAAAGCATTTTGTAATAATAAATCCTAACTGATTCTGGAAAAAAAAAAAAAAAAAAGCTCACCAGGCAGAAACGCATCGAAGCCCATATCCTCAATCGCTGCTCGCAGTTCTTCTGATGTGGTGATCAGTGGATCGTACACAAATGTTCCCTGATGGTTAGCCAGGGATACTTGCCCCGATTTCACACCGTTTCTCTGGGAGATGGTCGCCTCGATGGTCTGCACGCACGAATTACAGGTCATCCCCTCAATGTGGATTTGTACTTCAGAATCCAGCGGCTGCAAGAAGCTCGAGGATGTTGCGAGGGATTTTTCAGAGGGAGGTGTCGATGATACAGCCTCGTGCAAAGCTAACTGGGTCTTGAAATTCCCTGGTGGTAGTGCCTCGATGGCCCTCTGTAGCTCAAGCGCTGTAACCAAGTTTGGATTGTGCTGGATTACAGCCTGTCCTTTCTCCAGGGAGACCAGAACCGAGCTGACCCCTGGAAGCTTGCCTGTATTGTCTTGGATGTTCACTACACATGAGTTGCAATGCATTCCTGTAACCTCTATTAATGTGGTGATGCAAGTGGTGAGGTCTACAGCCTCCATGTTGGTGCTCCCCTCTGGAGAGGAATGCGTGGGTCGGGAGACATTCAGCAGGCGATCCAATGAAGACAGCTGTAACTGACGAGGTTTGGATTTCACTGAGGCCTTGAAACCTGCTACACCAATCTGCTTAATGATCTCATCCACAGTGATGAGGTAAGGATAGTAGCATACTGTGGCGTCCTGGGACTCCAGGTTTACTGAGGAAACATCACACACATACATTTAAAGGAATAAAAACCACAGAAAAATAATAATAAAAAAATAAGGTTTGAAAAGTTTTTTACCCTCACTTTGCCTAAAGATGGTTTTGACAATTAATTTATTTGGTAATAGTAAGTAAAGGGGTCTCTTAAAAACATTGAGTAACTTATTAAAAAGGACCCTACCAGGTCTCTTTCAACAGCTTGTCACGTAAATTATAACAACCCATTAAACTGTAATTCAACATTTTTGCATCTGTATGAAAAGAAAATTGGAGTTTTGAGGAATGGACAAAGGTCAGGTGCTCTGATTCCATAGGCTCAAATTGTGAAAGAGTGGTTCTGCGAGCATGAGGAATGATTTTCACACGTGAACTGGCCACTACTTCTACTATTACTAGTGTCTACTAAAATGTATGACTTTGTGACTTTGTTTTTGACCAGATCATCTATAAATTACTGGTATGAAGTTTTCTCTTAGATGTTTCACATTTATGGAGGCTCGTGTGTCAGCGTTTTGTAATGGTCAGTATATATTTAGGTTTTGTTATGGGAACATCACCAGTTTCTCAGTAACATGACGAGCTATGTTACTTTATTTTGTCCTATTAAATGTCAATAGATTAGCAAAAAAAAAAAAAAAAACAGGCTGATAAGAGAATAACTGTTTATAGCTGCAATAAAGCAACTGAACAGGAACTAACTTGGTTCACAGACATTTTAGAACAATAAACATAAATTATTAAAATGTGACAAGATGCATCATTCATTAAGTAAACAATTGTTGTATTTAATGAATAAAACTTATGTAAAATACTCCACTTCGAGCTGGAAACAGTAACACTTGTGTCACACCACCCTGTCAGGAATTATTTCTCAATTACGTCATGCTCTGTCATATTTTATTACTTACTTAATTAACAAATACTCGTGTTAATGGTACATGTATGCTGTCAACTTTATTTTAAATTTTGCACTTATGAATCTAATGAATAAGTGATGTAACGTCTTTAAGAGCAAACCGCATGGTCTCCAGTGGAGGCACTGAGGCTCACCTTTTATCTTCTGAACTCCTTTTAACTTTCCAATCTTGCCCTCAATGGTGGTGGTGCAGGACAGGCAGGTCATCCCCTCAATGCGCATCTTTAGAAATTCCACACTACCAGAACCACGGGAATTCCCCTGATCTGTGCAAGTCTTGAAGGAGTTGTTGTGCGTCATTAGCGTGTTCAGCATTTCCTGGATTTTCTCGACCGTGATGAGAGTAGGGATGAATGTGACAGTGAGGTTCCTGCCTTCGCCATTCTCCTTGGCCTCCAGTACGCCCTTGAGCTGGCGGAGCTGAGAAAGAGATTCCGCGCTACAGCAGCTGACAGCAAACGGCTTCGTCTCTGTTTGGACGGCCGTAGTCAGAGTAGCTTCTGTCGCACTCGACTCAAAGCCCATGTCCTCAATGGCGTCTGCTAAAGATTTTGGAGTATGATGTGATTGGTCATAGATCACTGTGGCATTCTTGCGTTCTAAGGACACCTGTAGTACAAGACAGGCACAAAAATTGGGTTCATTTTTAACCACAGACTATTTAACTGTTTAATGGTAAGCTTTAAAAAAAATAAAACAGTGCAGTGAAGGCTATATAACGGTCATGAAAATCTGCGGATCTGTGTGCTTCCTGGCACATCTGCCGACGCATGCGCGTGCACACACACTGAACTCAATAATCTCCTTTGCCACAGTGAGAACTTGTGATTAACTGCGTCATGTGATCCACAAGCATAGGGCTACACGTGAGCAATAATACAGCCTGGAGAACATAAGGAAAAAACACATGAAGTCATGTGAATTCTACACTAAATGAAAACTACAGTAACCCATTAAAGTGGCAGCAACCTTTGAGTTCACTCTAGTAATGTTACAGAAATGAAAACATCAACAGCATGAGTCTGCTCCATGCTGCTGACATTCAGCTTACACTTGACCACAAAGAATCACTGCATGTTTAAACAATGATTATAAGATTTATACAGAAAAGTCTTTGTATAAAATGACCGGTCAAAAATAAAAATATATATTTTAATGCAAATTTATTTCCAATATATTTCAATGCAACATTTCCATGAACATTTCTGGATGATTTCCGAAACACATACTTAGTCACATGACTAAGAATCATTCTAATATTTGAGGAAGAAACACGGCTGACAAAAAGCTGACGAGAGATGCAGGAGCAGATTTTGCAAAGAAGAGAAGTGGCACCAAACTGTTTATAAATCAAAGTAGGACAGTTTTCATTTTAATTTGCATAAATGAGTTCAGTACAGTGCAACCTCAGCATACAAACACCCCACCTCACAAGCGTTTGCTTCAAAACCTGAAATTTTGCAAGAAATTTGCATTGGCGCACAAAGCATTTTCAGCAAACAAGCGAACGAACCAAGCCGAACCAAACGCCAGTTAAGTTGAGCGTACATTCGGCAGTCGCTCAAAACTTGTTTGAGTCCGTGGAAAGCCAAGCGAATCAATTTTACATATTTTTTGTGGTTTTTTTTTTGGCATTTTATGCAAGATTTATTAAAAACATAGCACCATGGGTCCCAAGAATGTTTTGTCAGTATTTCCGAGTTGACAACGTCACGTCATGCAAATTTTAAAATGTAAGATTTATATGTCTGCATATATCTAATTTTGAACATTTCCAATCCCCAAAAATCACTTAAGATCCTAAAAGGGGGAAAAAGATTCAATAAGATGAGCCAAATGCAAGTCTAATTTTTCTAGAAGATTTCGACACTCTCACTTCTCCAAAATAGTTCGAAAACAACCCCAAATGATTCTGGCTCCTCCTGAAATCAAAACGACACCACCTATGAAGAAAGCAATACTCCACATTCATCACTAAGGGACAATAACTAAAAGCGACATGTGATTCTATCAACGGAGACGCAGCCAGTTTCTGTCTTTTAAAGGACAAGGCTCTTGTATACACGTACATAATTTCATTATCTGTTTCTCTGGGTCGGGCCTTCCGGGGAACAAAGCGACTAAAAGAAAAGGGCAACTCAGATTAACAGCAATTTAGCTGCATCTCCGACCCGTACAGATGAATGGCTTCCATCAATTATGTGACAATCCCCGGAGGGGAAACACTACTAAATTCTATTACGAGGTTTTTAGTGTTCTTGGTGTGTGCATATTGACAACTGATACGGACGAACACAGTCATTAACTGATTCCTGGAATAGAAGCGACACTCACAAATGTCACCTTTGGTTTTATTGGGCTTACAATAACTACCTGCCACTGATAATGTGACAGAGAGATCACTAAATGTACCGTCAAATTAAAATATATTATTTAATCAAGCCATCAAATTTAACATCCTGGTTTAAAGCGTGAGAACTTAAATGTCACTTCTCTCAGTCTCTCCCGTTGCACTCAGTATCCTTTTATTGCTTTACCTTGAGGGTCAACTAAAGAGCACCCGCAGACACTGAAAGGGAAGACTGTGACAGTAATTGCACCATGAGTACTTTCATGTTATTGTGAAAGCAGCCTGATATAATGAATATCATGTTTTAGTTGCAAGATTGCACAAATGTTTCACACACACATACAAAAAAAAAAGTGTTAACATTAAAAGTGTTTGGGCCTCGCTTATTAATCTTTTAGCAAATTTGTGCGTCAATGTTTTGCAAAAAGATTGATTCAGACTATAGAAAACATACAACTTTACACACTAAAAGAAATATTAATAAAAATGACTAGTGATTAGACTAGTGACTAGAAAACAGTAAATGTGCAAGGCGTCCTCCTGGACCAGGACTGGGAACTGCACTATAACTGCACCATTACTTTTTCCTAGCCTAATTTGATTGATTTGTTTAAGATTTCTTGCTTTGGAGTCATTAATATTAAATTCAGGCTCGCATTTAAAATAAATAAGCAATTTATGTTGACGTAATGTGCTCTGACAAATGTCCTGGATGGTAATTTTGCACAACAGAAACTTTTTCAGCCTGTCCATTGTTTAAGCAATAAGTGACTGCTGACTAAAACACTGTAGAAATAATATACATTTCCTTTCACTATTAAAATTGTGCAATAGAAACTCCAGAGCATTTTTCTTTCTTGCATGTCCAAAAAAACAAAAAACAAACAAAAAAAAACAACAACCAAGCAGCCCATCCTGATACAGACATGAAGAATATAGAACACTATTTGCACCCAACCTAATCCTTTATACACTTTTGAAGGACTATTAATGATATGCAAATAACAGCAAACTGTATTTGTAAGAGGAAGCCGCATCATTACCTCTATGTGGATTACACCTGGCAGTCCCCCAATCTGCTGCTCTATGGTCTGGACGCAGGAGCCGCAGGTCATCCCGTCCACACACAGGGTCACGGAGCTCAATCCAGCTTTGTGCATCATGGTTCTCCTTTAGGACACACAAACACAACAGAAAAGGCATGTTACAGCTAAAGGTGAAGTTGATAAGAGGACACAGCACCAGGGGAAACAAACTGTGTGCGCTCGAAAAGCAAATACTAGGTACAGGTTGTAGCACATGCATACAGTAGGTATACATCGTTACTAGATTGATTCACATGTTCCCCTTTCACTACTAAGTGTCGCCCTGCTGATCTCCGGTAATAATAATCCAAGTACATGAAATTATCCTTACGAATGAAACTCAAGTGAAAGTCGAACTGAAAATTGAAACCAGAGGTATTTACAGTTACATAGGTGAACTGGTTAAACATATATTATATTTCATGGAAATAAAAAAAAAAACAACTCCCTTGTGTCCAAAGTACTGACGCATTCTCTAACGTAATAAGCTAGGATAATAAGATCAGTATCTAGTTCATTGTAAAATGAAGAACAATAAAAAAGCTCTTTTTTTTATTATTCTGACAAATCTCATGACGGTTCATGGGTGGTTTTAAGTCATAGATTCAGACAGATAACTCATATTCAGAATCATGAGTCTTTATAAGTCTTCTATTCAGACTCTATGCATGTCTCTATGTAAAGAATGTCTCTATGTTTGTCTAGTCAAAAAAAAAAAGCTTCACACTCTAAGCGGGTATTCAATCACTTTCAGCTTTAATTACAGCACACAATATGGTGTCCAGTTCATGTTTAAAAATGCTTTGTCATGCTCCCAAAACCACTCTCACTATCTGAGCCTGTGCCACCAGGGAAGAAAAACCCCATAGATGTAATAACCTGGTCATTCACTACATTCAGGTCGTCAGCTGAGTTCCTTTTATTGCCATTTTATTTTATTTATTATGTTACTGAGTCTAGACCTGACCAACTGAAGCAACCCCAGATCATAACTCTGCCTCCAAAGGGTTGTACAGTGGACAATGTGCTTCCCTTCTAACCCTGACAAACCCATTGCTCTGAAATGTGGCCACACAGCTGCTGTTTAGTCTCAATCCTGTGAGTTCTCATCACATTGTGTGTGTATGGAAGGCCTCTTACTTTCACTATTAAACATAGCTATGGTTTTTACAGTCGATTTTTTCACCAAGTGTCTAAGTGAATTCCATCATGATTTTTTTCCCCAGACGAAATTTCTTCCACAAAGTCAACAGCTTAGTATTATCCTTCCAATTATCCTTCCAGGTTTTGATGTGTTAAAGGGTTCTTAATCCAGTTCCAGTCATTTCAAATCTCCTTAATTTGTTTTCTTTGCTTGATGCAGCCCAATAATGTGACCTTTCTGGAATGGTGACTTTATTTGACCAGACAGTGTATATTCAGACTGATATTCAGACATATTCTGTTTTTTTCATTGTCTTAAAGCTCAGCTAAACAGAATTTTACACATGCTTGCCCAATTATATGCATTAATCAAGCTGCGAAAATTAAAGAAGAGGGTCAAAATACTCTGCTGTTATGATTATAAATGTGACTGGAATAAAGGTAAGAATAACCATGTACAGTAAACTGCAGGGTTCCCACAAAAGTAGTTCAAACAAGTGTACTCATACACATAACTAATGTCACATTCATCTTCATATGACTTTGGGCACAAGGTAGGGTACACCCTGGACAGGGTGCCAATCCGTTGCAGAGTACCCGGGCAATTTAGGAAGGACAATTAATCTAATCTGCATGTCTTTGAAGTGTGGGAGAAAACAAGCATCCTCCCAGAGGAGGAAAGCCACCAAGCATGTGGGGAACATGCCAAGTCCATGGGAATCGAACCCTCGACTCTGGAAGTGTGAGGCCACAGTGATAAACACTACGCCACCATGCCGCCACTTATATTTCTTTATCCTGTGTACAGCGTCACAGCTGGAGCCCATCCAACAATTCGGGGTACACCCTGGACAGGGTGCCAATCCATCACAAGGTACACACACGCACACACACACTCCACAGGAAATATGACCAATTAGCCTAATCTGCATGTCTTTGGACTGTGGGAAGAAACCCACCAAGCACAGGTAGAACATGCAGACTCCATGGACACAGACCCGAGGCGGGAATTGAACCCAGACCCTGGAGGTACAAGGCGACATTGGTGGCCACTAAGCCACCGCACCGTGCCAACACAAATTTCACAATTAAACACGAAAGCAACAAATCTATAAATAACAATAATAACACTAATAATAATAATAATAAGGTTGATATGTACAACATTGTTTCTTTCTGTCTGCACAATCACATCTAAGATGTTATGACTATGTAAATTGTATGAAATAACTGGTAATAAACAGGGTTATACTTTAAAATAAAACCAAAAAAAAAAACTTTAAGTTATAGAGAAAAGTAAGACGTGTGTTAGGTCTTCTTACATCAAGTTCTTGAATGTTTATTATCTATATGTTTATGTGATCTATAAAGTGAAAAACTTTACTGACCAAAGTGTTTTTCTATCTGTAAAAAAAAAACCTCAGAGGGTGACTTGGTCGATGGTGAAGAACTGTTTTTGACGAATGAGTGTTGTTTTGTTTATCTGTGCCAAGTTCTATGGGGAAATAACTGCTGAGCGAGACATCAAACAAAGCAGATTCGATACATTTAAAATTTAAAAGTAACTAAATGTAACCAAGTTGTGTCTAGGCGCTAAAGTGGACTCCAGGCTACACGGAGTGTTCTCTAGCGCGGTACAGCTAGCAGGAAACAACAACCCTGTTTATTTATTATTATTATTATTATTATTAACTTACCTTTTTTAGTAAGAATATTAGCCAACCACAGCCTTCACACACTCGGCTTGTTAGCGATACAGCTAGCTCTTCGTCATTAACCTGGATGAACGCTCACACACCGACAGCATTGAGCAAACCATAATACACTCCAAACGAAATAGGGGGGAAACTGTCTCTCTCCACACACACACACTCTCACCCACACTGTCTAACCCATTTGGGATTTAATGAAACGTCGTGAGCAAGAGCTGTAGCGCACGTATTACCAAATGACGGCACAAATCCCAAATCGCTCGTTGATTAAACCCTAGTGCGCTTCACACTACGTCTAAACAACGCCAACGCCTTCCCTAGGTAGGGCACCTAAATAGTGAATATGGCCGAATTTGGGTTTAACCGAAGCCCGCCTCTTAGTTACAATGCGTTCATGAGAATCAACACTGCGCCGGGGAGTGCGCAGTGATACATTCGACGATTTAAAGAAACAGTACGTTTGATGTGTAACAGCCAAAGTACATCATTTTATTTCATTTTTTTAAAAGAAACTCACGTTCATTGATCTCCTCTGGTACCTTTAACCCTGATACACGTTTGTGACATCTGATCATCACACCCAGATGTGTTTTCTGATCATCCCATAGTCCGCATTTACTGTTTTAATAATCTCTATTCTTTTGAAAGGGCTTTCCACTACATTTTGAAACTTGGATTGGAGATCATTCAGCTGCACTGGTGTTTGGTAAGAAGGTCTGTGGCCAATTGGTGTTTTAGCGGGGTGGAGGTCTACAGCCGTGGCCAAATGTTTTGAGAATGCCACAAATATTAATTTTTACAGAGTCTGTTGCTTCAGTGTTTTTGGATCTTTTGTCAAATGTTACTATGGTATACTAATGTATAATTACATATACAAGCATATCACAAGTGTCAAAGTCTTTTGTTGACAATTACATTAAATTTATGCAAAGCGGCAATATTTGCAATGTTGACCTTTCTTTTTCAAGACCTCTGCAATTCCCCCTGGCCTGTTGTTAATCAAATTTTGATTCACATTCTGACTGATGGCAGTCCAATTCTTGCCTAATCAGTGCTTGGAGCCCTTTAAGGACTGACGCCAAAGTTTTCAATTGGATTATGGTCTGGTCATCAGACTTTGTGAAAATTAATTATTTGTGCCATTCTCAAAACTTTGGGCCATTGCTGTAGGCTCTCTGCAGTACAAGTGATTCTTCAACATCAGCTGTGGCACACCATGTCTTCATGAAGTTTGGTTTCTGCCTTATTTTATTTTATTTTATTTATTTTTAAAGGATCCATCAATCTCCTCTCCTAAATGATCATCACGTCCATATGTGCTTTCTGATCATCCCCTTCCAGATTAGTCCCCCTTTGTTGTTATAATAATCTCTACTCTTTTGAGAGGGCTTTCCACGATGATCATGCTCTTGATCATGCCATGATCTCAAATCATGCCATGATCTTGACCATGATCTCAAATCCAAGCTCCAAAAAGTAGCGAAAAGCCCTCTCTAAAGAGTAGAGGTTATTATAACAAGAAACAGGCACTAATCTGGAATGGGATGATTAGAAAGCACATATGGACGTGATGATCATTTAGCAGAGGAGAACAACTATGTGGTTCAAACTTCGTGGAAACAGATTGGGAAGAAACCACATATGGGTATGACAGTCAGGTGTCCACATACACCTGGCTATATATTTTTTCATAAATATTAATGCATAAATTAATGTATAATAATCAATGTCATTGATCATTTATGTGTACTCATTGTTGACAATAAGCAGTTGTTGGTGGGATGGTGGTAGGACTGGGATAGGAAACTTTGTTGAGGATTTTTGGTGGAGACAAGGACATGTGCATATTACCATTAAGACCAGCAGAGGTCTCCGGAATGCGAGTGCCACGTATGACCTAAATTTCTATTCACTCTTACACCATGGCATATTAGCTTGATGTCATTAGAATATAATTACCAATGTCACAGTCAGTTGCATAACTTTTTGAGCATACATTATATTTTATCACCCCATTTAACACCATTGAACTAATTTTACCTTATTTTATATTATAATAGAACTCAGGATCAGGAAGTTTATTTTCATTGGAGGGCCTCAAACAGAGTACCCTCTAGCAAGCTAGTTCAGATACTGCTTATAAATTAATAACCCACCTTAACATGACTTTTGCAACGATTAAACCAACCAGAGGAAACATAGAGTTCATAGAGTAAACCTATTATCACTTCAGGAACATCCAGAACAAACCTTACGAAAAGAGAACATAAAGAGACTAAAGTACCCCCATGGCTTCCCTGATAATATTGCATAGGACAAATAATACTATAGACAAATTAGTTGTAGATGCAAAGAATCACCTGCTTCTAGAATAGGCAAGCACTAAATCTCAAACAGGAGATTTATACTACACACAGACACCAACAATAGTGTTTCACTTGTCTCTAATTAGCACAGATTTATATAACCAGAGTCGTCTCTAGCTATCAGGGGCTAATTCAAGTCTGCCTGTGATTTTTATTATTTATTTAGTGACTTAATTATAAGTCATTCTATAGGAAAGGTGGAATTTGGATGATAAAAATTTCCTTATATGTATTTATTTTTTCACAACTAAAACTTAAATTTTTCAATTATGTTAAAATCAATCAATTATTCACATAAAATTGCTAATGGAAAACAAATGAAGAGAGACACCTGACATACCTTTTGCATATGTCCAGTAATCTTCATCTAGTGTCCTCTGCCACAGGAACAATTTTCTAATGTATTTCAAAATAAAACACTTTTTGTGTAACAGTAACACCAATGACATAGTTTTGGGTGACTCATATGTATTTCATGTTATTAATAACAATCAATTATTGTTTCATGATCTTAGTGCTTAACTTATTTTACAAGATGATATTATTGTGTCTTTTAATGAAAAGTATATTGTCCCACTTCCACTTCAATGATCACAGTAACAAGAAATTTGCTTGAACTTGGCCTTTAAAAAAAACTACAATTAAATATTAAACATTAAAGTAAGAGAAAGTATTTTATGATTGAAAGTACATACTATATTTTCTGAACATATACTAGGAATGTGTCTGTTTAAATGTTAATTTAAATAATTTTGGCATCAGCAAATATAAGTGACAGCACTTTCCACCATTTTTGTTTAATGACCCCTATTTAGTATGAAGTTCATCATCAGTAGGTTGGAAAGGCCATGTGTACCTTTATAATTAATAAAGAAAGAAAGAAAGAAAGAAAGAAAAA
The DNA here is from genome assembly GCA_028570985.1 of Heterobranchus longifilis. Lineage (NCBI taxonomy): Eukaryota > Metazoa > Chordata > Actinopteri > Siluriformes > Clariidae > Heterobranchus > Heterobranchus longifilis. Next base: position 2,473,053 of record JAOVVB010000010.1, read on the forward strand.
AAGAAAGATAGAAATAAAGAAAAAAAGAAAAAAGAAAACTTGTTACTTAAAGCATTGAGACAAAAGTTAAAATGTATTGCTTTAATTGTATTCTGATTGTTTTTATAATAACAATTAAGATAATAAGAATAATTTATTTTAAACTAACTGTAGCTATTTTTGTGCAAAGGTGGACAATATATTATAAATTATACATAAAATCTATTAACCATGATTAAGATGATTATTAAGATATATATTGTGATGATTCTGGTGTAGTTAATAACCAACAACTCTTCAGCCAGAACTAGTGACATCATCTGTTTTGTAGACAGGGAGTTTTGGCCTCCATTATATTCTTTCTCTCTCTATCTCTCACACACACACATGAGTGAGAGAGAAAGAGAGAGAGAGCATTCAGAGAGTGGAGGCCTAAAGTATTCAAACAACATAGACCATAAATTACAAAATTGGCAAATGCAATTAAAATAAACTAAATTGCACAAACATTTAAAGGAAACTATTTGAGATATTGGGAAATCCAACTGCCAAGTAAGATGCAGTGTTATCTGGCGCTAAACAGACAGTACTGTGTGGCAGACTATCTGAGCACGGTGACTGTCCGAAAGCTGAGGAAACACTCTGACGAAGTATAGACTCAGCGAGCACCGTCTGGCCGTGAGGTACTGTGCCAGTCAGTGACACTGAGACAGAGCTGCACTGAATGCCAGAAATATCACCACATTTGCACTGAATTCTTCACCAAATTCAATAAAATCATCCCCGACTTCAACTGTCTCCCCGACCCCGACAAAGAGCCCCACCTACTGGGGGAGCACAGGAAGAGCTGCACACTAACAGCACAATACACACACCTGCCATCAAGTAAGAGGCTGCAGGTGACCACATCACACCATATCACACACACACACACACATGCGCGCATACGCACACACAAATATGCACTGATCACTGTAATAATAATAATAATAATTAACCGGAGTACCCGGAGGAAACCCACCAAGCATAGGGGAGAACATGCAAACTCCATGCACACAGAGACGAGAATTGAGCCTGTCTGGGAATCGAACCTGGACCCTGGAGGTTATATGTTACAGGTGGTTATTTTCTGCATGATGTTTTGGAAGGAATAGTCCCTATTAAGTTGTCTATTTGTATTGCAGACCTGACAGCAAAAAAATATATCACTCCTAAGGTACTTAATGAAGCTATCAGATCATTTCCATACTCATTTACCCGCAAAACTGATTGCCCACACTAGGAAAGGGTTTCTTTACCAAGGGCACAATAAGAGGAAATCCTCATGAGAACTGATGCCTCTGCTTCCTCTTCTTATTGGTCATTCCATTTCTAAAGGGGGTTGACACGTGGGAGATAATCATGTTCCTCAAGGACATAGGTGAATTAGCTGTGGAACCATAAAACTGAGTCAATATACATCCTTGAATTCAAAGTGGCAGAGCTTCTTCAGTCTACATTCCCACAATTTAGGCTCTGACCCAAACACCATTATCTAGAGCATTACCCTCAGCTTATTAAAGTATACTGTACCCTTTGTAATGTTGGGATGACGCTCTTTAAAGGAAAACATAAGCTCTTCAAATATGTTGTGCAGGCTGCTCAAAACTTTAAGAATCTTCCTATGACTCTTGCCATGAGACACCATAAAGCTGTCAGCTACCATTTAGACTGCAATTCCTTCCACAGGCCACACATTGGCAAAGGTTACATCTGTGTTCAGAGAGCACTTAATCAGAAACTTCCTAGGACATCAGCAGTTCTTGTTGCATAATCTGTATTGATGGAATTGATTATTAAGCAGACATGATCCTTTCAGCACGCTTGTGTTCAGACACTGAATTTAACCAAATAGTGCATATTATTGCTGTGAATATTGAAATAATGTTTATATGCAAAGGTAAGGGGACATGCATTACCTACCTGATTTCCCTAATGGACATGATGCTACCGGCCTGGAAATTACTAGACAGCTGTTGGCAGATGAAATGAAATGAAAAAAAAAATGCAATTATGTAAAATGGACATATATTACTATACATAACAAGACAAGATGGGGCACCCCTTTCATAAAAGCAAAAGTAGTAAATGATTATTCAACAAAAAAATTTACTAACAAAAAATCAGATTTAATGTTTGTGTTTCAGGTCTACCAAGAAGCTGGGAAAAACCTGAAACAGGAGTTCTACAAGTCTCTTGATTACCATGGACCTCAGCTCATTGAAATATTGCCTCTGCTGTTACTGCAATCCAGACTAGTGGCGTAGCTCACATCAGATGTCTTGTCCTGAAGGATAAAAATTTAAATTACAGTTCATATTTGTAAGTATTTAAAACTCTTTAATATACATACTGTGTTAAGTAAATGAATATTCCAATTTTTAAATCCAATCATAAGGTAAATTTTTATTAGTCAGTTTTCATTTTACCTCAAGAAGATGACCCAGTGAGGGTGGCTGGTTGCTCAGAGGTTTATGTGGATAATTGTCTTGTATTATCTTGGTAAAGATGCACATTACCAAAATATACTAATTATATTTGGCATAGATATATTTTTAACTAGTAATAATAAATTAAGTTGTATGTCTAGGCTACTGATGATGAGGACTCATACAGCCATGTGCCAAATGGAATCCTCTGCTTTGAACAGGAAAATGTAACATAGCATCCAACTCAATCCATCCTCTGTGGGAATTATCTTGGAGAGAATTGTTGTTATGGACAATCTTGCTAACCTCCCCTAAGCCTGTGTCTTCTATTTGGACTGACATATGCACTGTACTTAAACTGCCCTAAGTATATGGTCAACAACTTCCATTTCATTCAACAGATTCTGTTGAGCTTGGGTAAGAAAGAGTTGAAAGACAAGATTCTAACATTGACAAACTTGCTGGCCACGTAAGACCCCAGATAGCATTGTTCACCCAACATCGGCAAAATTTTGGTAACCTTTTGTTAGTGCGTTGGGCCAACGGCAGTGCATATGTTGGGCCAATGTTGGCATCAGTGGTTGGACCAACATCATTTTGTCCGTTGGGCCACTGTTGGCCTATTGGTGGGGCCAAAGATAGGTTGAGTAAACAGTAAACAATGGCAAGACAATTCAATTGAAAATTGAAAATTTTTCAATTCAATTGAAAATTGGAAATTTAATTATATTGCTTTAGCTTTGTGCAGTAGGCTGTCTTAATAAATATCACATCAGGAGCTTATATGAGGGTTGGTTACCAGTCTAGTACATAAATAACATTGAAAGAACTATATATCTTACTCAGTGGATGTTTTCTAAATGATAAATGTTAAATTCATTGTGCTTAACTGTGAACACTGTCAAACAGGTCACTAGATGACGCTAATCTCTAGGGAGGAACCTAAAACACCACAGAGGCCAGGTGCTGCTGGTTAAGTCCTGAAGCCAAGCTAAACATAAGCTAAAGTTTTGTTCCTCTTTTATCCTAACTACAGGTGGGTTATATTCCTCCAGGTGAGATGTAAATACCCTTGAGTAAGAAATAAGTGTGTTGAGAATATTTGGTGGTAACATGACAAGCATGTAGTTAGTAGTTTTGCTGTAATGTGGTGATAAATATGTTTAGTTATGCACTATTATGCTAGGCTAGACCTGTTGCCAGTGACTACAGTAGCATACAGAGCCATATAGAGGTTAGAACCATAGTGATTGTTGCCATAGTAAGTGCCAAAAGCGTTAAAGGGCTAATATACAGTATGTATTGTTTTGCAGATGCAGAGCCACCTGATACAAAAGATACAATCTGAGGCAATGGGTACATTGTTTGTATGCATTTATTTGCATCCACCTTGCTGAGAGAAAAAGTGCCTGTGCTAGGTGTTTATTTAGTAGTTTATCATCATAATGGTTACATATATTTTGTTAGTATGTAATCATTTTATTACAATTAAAATTAATAAATACATTTCTGAAGATATAAATGTGTTTTCTTATTATTGGTGATGAAAAGAGTTTAAGTTAATTTCAAATTTCCAACTTTGCCATTATCTACTGAACCAAAGTTGTGTCAACATATCTTTTGTCCCCACCAATGGGTGGACTAAATTATTAGACTAAATGGTTTATTTCATGAACGGTATTCTTAATTCACGCAATGTGCAATTTAAACTCGAGGCTCTGTAAGGGTTTTGTTTGCTTGTATGTTGCTGTTCTAAAATGTAATAAACACTCAAGTACACCATACTTTTAAGGGCCAATAGGTTACCTCAAAATATTTAAGTTCATTTAACTTATTTCGTTTTAGAGTAATAGGGGCACATTACAGTCTGGCGCTTTTAAAAATTAGCTTACAAGTCCTCCTGGCTCATCTTCCCATTTTGCTCAAGCAGCCTCGGTCTGTGATGAAGCTAAACTTAGGCCATGTTCACACGTAGCTGGGTATTTTTTTTTTTTAAACTGAGATTTTTCTGCTTCGTTTTTAAAAATAATTCTGTCCACCGCACTCACTTATCTTCTATACCACTTTATCCTATATTCAGGGTCACAGGGACCTGGAGCCTATCCCAGGAGACTTAGGGCAGGAGGCAGGGTACACCCTGGACAGGGTGCCAATCCATCGCAGGGCACACAGACATACACACACAACCATTCACACAACTACGGGCAATTTGGGAATGCCAATTAGCCTAACCTGCATATCTTTGGACTGTGGGAGGAAACCCACCAAGCACGGGGACAACATGCAAACTCCATGCACACAGAGACGGGAATCGAACCCAGACACTGGAGGTGCAAGGCTATATTTCAATGTGAGATTAATATCCTTAAGTGCGGTTTTGTTTTTTGGCCACATGATGGCAGTGTTGGGAAAGGGGACATATTTAGACAAGTGAATTGGTTTGCTTTATATTGTATATTTGTGCCAAAGATGTACAAGTCTCACTTCCCAGACGAACAAATCCAAATTATGAACATGCTCCTGGAACAGAACTTATTTATAAATAGGGGACTACCTGTATACAGTTCAGGGAAATTTGTGTAAATGTGTTTAGCACCATATTTTGGTCAGGAGCTACCAGGATTTTAAATTGCAGTGCATTCTGGGAAAAACAGCAGATTGAGCTGTTTCCTTCTGGAGTAAGTGTGGTTTTAAGTCCCACAGAATTATTTAACCATAATTTTACATTCATCCTGGCAGATCACCTCATCAAGTCACATGCATGCCTGACTCATGGACCTCTAAACTGATGAATGCCTGTTCCTCTAGGTTAGCTATTTTATTTTAACTAAATTACAGGCACAGTTTCTATCTTGCTGTGGTCAAAAATATATCACAATACTACAAAAAAAAATAGATTTTTTTAAACACAGTAATGGTACAGACATAGTCATTTCAAACAGCCGGCTGGTTAATGACATGACCCAGGTCGATCTGTGACCCATGCACGAAATGCCATGAACGTAGCCCCGCTTCATGAATGCCCTCTTGACCTGTTCTAATAAATCAATTGCAATGCTGTATACTCCCTTCAGGAGGAGCAATGACTGCTTCAGTTAACTGCAGTGTCAAGGGAGGCCCTATAGACATCCTGCGACTGGCACTTCTTGCATTGTAAATATATTTTCATAATTAAAATCAAATTTATCTTGGACAATTCTGTGTTTTCGGGTTCTGTCACTGACATGCTTCCAAATTAATTCTCACACAAATTAAAAAAGAATATAATTGTTCTTCGCTTGAGCACCAATGACAAAAATTTACACTTTTTGTAGTTGATAATTGAGTAAGCACGTCTCACAGTCTTTACCCCTAGATAACTATGAGGTAACAGTATAGGTTCGGCGTATAAAATACTGTGTGTAAGTCAAGAGACTGCAGTCAGTAACAGGTGAGACAGGGAATATGAACATCCGCAAGTGCCTCATGACAATGGTTTACATTGACATGTTGACAACTCTCGAGCAAACAGTAGTGATGTAGGTAAAGCTATTAGACCAGATGCTGAGAGTAAATGGTGTAAAGCAGTGTAAATGGTGGGGCAGGGCGAGGACGAAGTCACAGTCTCACTAAAAACTAAAGAGCCAGAGGAGCTACAGCTGAGGTCATTTTAAGACATGACAGGGTGCCGAATTGCACAGCGGGGAATATCAGGGTAGGCAGGATAGTAAAACCAGTTAACA
>JAOVVB010000010.1:2503259-2516243 GCA_028570985.1 Heterobranchus longifilis
AATAAAGTACTCCCAGCCATTGCATTGGGCAGCAAATAAGCTCACTTGTCTCTCCACCATCCTTTCTGGCGATAAAATGCTACAATATGTAGGTATCGACATGAAACTCTTGAGACCTGAATAATATTACATGAGGATCTAAAATTTATAATTGTGGACCTGAAGATATCAATGTGTGATCCTCATATGAGGACTGCAGGTACAGTACAATTCTTTGGCCAAACTTTATCTTGAAAACACTAAGTTCATAGTTATCAGCTACTAATAAAGGGAAAGAAGGTAAAAAGAAATGGCATTGTATATAACAGTATAGTCCAGGTCTCAGGAGGTTAATGTGGTTTGGTTTAATAAAAACTTTAGCCAATTATATTTGAGTAGAAATTATGGCTGAAGTTGTTGTAAATGAGAAAAAGTAGTGTATTTGTAAGAAAATGTTTAATATTAGATTAAATAATCATGTTTGTAGTCTTAAATTATCTAATGTGGGCTGCTACATAACTCTTACCATTACTTCTAACTAGTTATAATTTACCTATCATATGTTTAATATCACTAGCTTAGATTAACAACTATCAGTGGTATCTATAGCTTGGTAATGTAATTATTTTATGTACAAGTTGGGCCAACTTCAGGCCTACATTGAAACCCAAGTTCAGAACCCATCTTGACTTACCTCATATATATTGTTCCCAGCAATGGTGTTCCAAATTGACCCAACCTGGATTTTATTTTAGAATGCATAACCATGAGATACATAAAACTAATAAAGTGGGTTTGTATTGTGTGTGTGTGCTTTTTTAAAAATTAAATGTCAGATTTCTTTTTAAACCCAAAACTGATAGGTATGGTAAAAACCCTAAACAATCCACCATCAGTTAGACTAGCTGTTTCTCATGCAAAATGCAACATCAGCCAACCTATTGTAGATGTAGGTTTAATGATATGTAAAGCACATCACTTTGCATATCAGTAATGCAAGCTATATGAACAGAATGCAAACTACTAGGAGGAGGTAAATCTGAGAACTAAGCAAGAATCCTGTGTCCTTATTTTTTTATAGGGGGAAAAATAAATACCCAAGATGACACAGCAAAGAAGGCATACTGATTATGATCAAGGTCTTTGCATATTTTATAAATATCATAGATATAATTATGAGTACTATTAAACAATTAATTGTTAACAATAAGGCTGTGATGATGATGTGTGGTAAAAAATAAAAAAAAACAATAGACAATATTAGGTCTTTACATGTCTATATGGTCAGACATTTGTGAACACCACACCCCCATTTTCTCCACAAGCCTATTAGTGAGATCAGGCACTGATGTTGGATGAGGATGTGTGGGCTGCAGTCAGCATTCCAGTTGATCCCATAGGTGTTGTTTGATGGGGTTGAGGTCAAGGCTACCGTATGTCTTCATGGAGCTCACTTTGTACACTAGGGCATTGTCATGCAGTTTCCTCTAATAGATCAAGTCAAGGAAAATTTTGATGCTAACATACAAAGACATCCTATGCAATTATGTGGTTCAAACTTTGTGGCCACAGGTTGGGGAGAGTTGCATGTGGGTGTGATAGTCAGGTAGCCAGAAACTTTTTGGACACATGTTGTAACGTTTGTGCAATGTGTTACATATCAGTTATATAAAATAGTAATGTGGCAGGAAATGTTCCCCAGGCAAAAAAATCAGGTTCAACCCATACTCTTAGATGATAGGAATTCTCCATTAATGAAATAGTTTATGTATACCCATTTAAGAAGTAAAGCCATATTGCAAGGAAATATACAATAGGATTCGCACCTGTGTGGAAAAGCCAGGCACCACTTTCCTCTGCTTAAGGCTGGTCTCACCATCCAGATTGGCAGTCTCCATGTAGCACACTCCATTAGGATTGCACGTATGCAAGAGCAAGATGTCTGCTGGGACGGTCTCATTGGAGAGCACTTGGACAAAATCCCCCACCCGTACATCCTTCCATCTTTTCTCCACAAAGCTCCGCTGGCTCCTGGAAAAAGACAGACAGAAACTCAGCTAGTGACCTGAAGCCCCATTGTGCTTAAACCTGCTCTGGATTAAACAGTACGCCTGCATGAACATGCAAATTATATTTTAAACAAATTAACTTTTTAAAAAAATATATCTTCTTTTAATCTTAATTAACCTAAAAAATGCTGGAGATACTAAAGAATACTAATGTGACTACAGGAGCAGCAAATCTGTTTATGCATGAAATTTTAACATTATTTATATGATTTGTTGAACGAATAAAGATCTGTCTAATATAACTCCCAATTACACTATTTCTATTAGCCTGTGAGGGTATGGGAACCCATGACTGAATGTTATTTTTTACGGCAGAGAGACATAAACCCACTCTTTTTTATTTTGTGCAAAACCCAAGGCAATGGTTAAGAATTGCATAATTTCAATGGTTTCAACGGTTAGGTTGTTTTAAGATCTGGTATCTTTTAATTTTCTCAGTGAAAGATTGTATAAAAGAAAATAGCAGTGTCATCAGTATATCCATACAAATGAGCATTTGAGACTTTGTTGGTAAAAAGGAGAAGTTGTTCAAAATAACAGATGTCCTAATATTAAACCCATGAAACTTCAGCTTTAACAATCTTCATATCAGGAAAATAAAACATTCCAAATACACATTGAGATCTAATGTTTCAGTCAGTCCTAAGCTGGCCCACAGTTTTGTCAGACAATCCAGTTTATTACCTTTTATTTTACTTATTGCCAAACAAGTTGTATACAGATGTATGGTGGAGACAGCACACATCATTAACATATTGGACAAAAACAATGGAATATCACTGTTGTAACATTTTACCTATGTATATCTTTTGAAATTATGAAAAATTAGGCCTAATGAAATTCTCAAATGTAATGTTATGTTTTTGGCATGGAATGCACCTTCAATGCTTAGAAAATTTGTTAAAATCACAAATAGTCTTACAAGAACTGAATTAATAATAGCATTTAAAAAAGGTTTAAGAAACAATAGCAATAAGGGAAAAAAATCTTTTTTGTATATCTTCTTGGATTGAGTAAATTCCTTATATAAATGGTTTGAAACAAAATGGGAAAAAAAGTAATTAGTGCCATTGATTTTGCCAGCATTCATTTTAGTTTATGCTGATGTTGATTAAGTTGTTCTATTCCAACAACTTTAATAAGGTATAGTCTAGACCTTGATAGTAACATTATATATCAGGTTACAAGCTATTTACATGATACAGTTTATTATCAATTATTGATGACACTGTAAAACCACAATATTTACCTAAATCTATAATTGATCTAGTACACATTCAGCATTGCAGTATGTTAAATAAAAAAATACAACACATCTCTGCACATTTCTCTTTTTTTAAAGTAAGTTAGCAAGTAAGTAAGTCAGCAAGCAAATAAATAAATAAATAATGATAATTTAATGTGCTATCTGATTGCATTTTGCTCTGTGATCTAATGAAAAAGAAAAACATTCATTTTATTTTTTTTTCCCTAGTGTGTTCAGATTATACGAGTCTCATTATCATTATAGACACTATATTTAAACTGGAACTGGGTGAGGGTATCCAAGGTTACAAAGATACACTGCATTAAGTTAATGTAAATTTCCACTTCATATTTTCAGGGAACTGATGAGACTGATGAGAAAGACAGAGGAACTCAGATGATGATAGGTTTCATCAGGCATGCAGCCCAACACGTAGCACAAGGAGAGTTACATTCTTGAATGGGACACTTGCGGAATGCCATGGCAGCCGCTCCTAAACAAACAGCTTGACAGAAAACAGACATGTCATATTAAGCATACCGGGTGTGTGCAGAAGGTAGCCTCTCTTGTAAATCAAGTAAGCTGTTTTGTAAACTCAGTGCCTGGAGGTACTTAGATGATCTATTGGAGACTGACAGACAGATACACAATGTTCATCTGTGAAGATTTTATCTATTTTTAGAGCCAGCGTGTTTCTATTTTAAACCTATCTACAGCACATTTTAGCTTACCAAGGTCTAAGTAGTTGATAATCTATTTAATAAGAGAGGTTCATTCTGTTATTATATAAGATTTGCTTACGATTTGACAAAAATAAGCTGCTGCAAGCATTTAAAACAATGGATCAAACGAAGAAATCTTGAAATCAATATTGAACAAAGATTTACATTTTCTGCCAGTTCTGCATAACTGCTGGATTTCGTAATCGAATGCAGCCATACTCCTTATCTTAATAACACATAATTAGTATCTACTTTTTGTCTTATCTCCTCATTTTCAACAGAAATAGTTCGGTTATATAAATAGAATTTACATGAGCTTTATAGTATGTATTCCTTCTTATGAAGTTTGAAATTAACAATAAGTTGAAGTATACCTAATCTTTCTCCTATTGTCAACTGTAAAGTCTGTGTGGCTATACCCTCTTTGTAACCTTAGATATATGGTCTTGGCTAACAAGAGGAGAACCTGGTTTGGTCTTCTGCTGTTATAACACATCCACCTCAGTCTGGCTATGCACCTTTAATCTCCCTCATCAATAAGGCATTTCCACCCTTAGGTCTGAATTACTTCATCCAGCCCACGGGCACCAAAACCAATGCCACAATCAAAATCACTGAGGTGACACTTTTATTTTTTATAGAGAACTTTATTAATCCAAAATCGAAATTGTATCAATGTTTGATGTGAATAATAGCTAAAGGTATTTTCCCGCATCTGTATGATTTTTTGCACTGCTCTGCTGCCATGCAACCTGGCTCATAGATAATTATATGAATGATCAGGTGTACAAGTCTTCCTATTAAAGTGGCACATGAGTGAATGATTATACTCCTATTAATCAAATTGCTTTTAAAAAAAAGCAAAAAACTAAGTACAGGACAAGGCACAACAACAGAGATCACAAGGAAATAAAGAAATAATATTTACTATGATAGAAAATAACAAAAAGCTAACCAAAACAATATTTGTATGTCTGTAATTAAAAAATAATAATTGTGTATACAGTTCATCCGGAAAGTATTCACAGTGCTTCACTTTTTCCACATTTTGCTATGTTACAGCCTTATTCCAAAATGGATTAAATTCATTATTTTCCTCAAAATTCTACAAACAATACCCCACAATGACAACATGAAAGTAGGTTGTTGGAAAATCAAACATGAAAACATGAAAATTGAGCTCAAGTGCATTCTCTTTTCACTGATCAGCATTGAGATGTTTCTACAACTTGATTGGAGTCCACCTGTGGTAAATTTAGTTGAGTGGACAAGATTTGGAAAGGCACACACACCTGTCTTCGTATATAAAGTTCCACAGTTAACAGTGCATGTCAGAGCACTAACCAAGCTATAAAGTCCAAGGAATTGTTTGTAGACCTCTCAGACAGGATTGTATCAAGGCACAGGTCTGGGGAAGCGTACAGAAACATTTCTGCAGCATTAAAGGTCCAGATGAGCACAGTGGCCTCCATCATCCATAAATGGAAGAAGTTTGGAACCACCAGGACTTTTCCTAGAGCGCTCCGCCCGGCCAAAGTGAGTGACCAGGGGAGAAGGGCCTTAGTCAGGGAGATGATCAAGAACCTGATGGTCACTCTGAAAAAGCTCCAGCATTTTTCTGTGGATAGAGAAGAACCTTCCAGAAAAACAACCATCTCTGCAGCACTCCACCAATCAGTCATGCATGGTAGAGTGGCCAGACGGAAGCTACTCCTCAGTAAAAGGCACATGACAGCGCCTGGTGTTTGCCAAAAGAAACCTGAAGGACTCTCACACCATGAGAAATAATTTTTTTTGTGTTGAGGCATCTTTGACACCAATTACAGCCTCAAGTCTTTTTGAGTATGATGCTACGAGATGGTTGTTCTTCTAGAAGGTTCTCTTCTCTCCACAGAGAAACGCTAGGGCTCTTTGAGACTAACCATTGGGTTCTTGGTCACCTCCCTGACTAAGGCCCTTCTCCTCGGATAGTTCACTTTTGAGTGTCATGGAAAAGACTGTGAATATTTATTGTATGTACATGTGATTTTTATTTAGTTTTTATTAAAAATGTATTTTAAATTTGAAAAGATTTCAAACAAACTTCTTTCACATTGTTTGTAGAGTTTTGAGAAAAGTAATGAATTGAATCTATTTTTAATAAGGCTGTGACATACAGTAGCAAAATGTGGAAAAAGTGGAAGAGCTGTGAATACTTTCTGGATGCACTGTATATAATTGTGTATTCCTTTATAAAAGGAAAAATAATAATTCCTGCATAACTGTGCATGTATGATAATGGAGGTTTACTTTGCTATATATTTTGCTATTGTTAAAAAGCTCTAATATTAGTGTACAATGTGATGGTCAATTCATGTGTAAAAATGATTCCTCATGCCTCTAAAACCACCATTTAATTTTATTTATTTATTTATTTGAAATGTAATTTTAAGTCCTGGAATATACCCATCAGTGAAGAAAAAAAAAATACATTGATGATCATTCAGTACATTCAGGTTGTCAGTTGACTTCATTTTATTGCCTCATAATGTTTCAGAGCCTAGACCTGAACAACTAAATCAACCTCAGGTCATGACCCTGCCTCCAGGGGCTTGGACATTATGCATGATGGGTGCAACACTTCATGTGCTTCCCTTCTTACCCTGACACACTCATCAGTTAGGAATTGTGTAACTGCATTTCAGTGATTTGCGAACACAGTCATTCATAATTATTTTTCTGACTCGTTTCTTCCATAAAGTTGATGTATCAGCACTATCTTTTTCATGTTTTAATAATGTGCTGGACAGTTCTTAAATACATTCCAGTAATTTGAATATTTCCTTGCTTGATGCAGGATTATTTATTTGACCTTTCTAAAATGATGACCTTTTTTCGGTAGTGATATACAGTACAATTTGCACTACAAAAACCTTAAACAGAAAAGTAAGGGGGAAAAAACATTGTATAAAAAATACACACAAGATACAAAACTTCACAGAAGTCACAAACGACAACAGTATAAGATGACAGAGGGACAATGGCATTTGATTTACACAAAAGCATGAATAAGCTTCTTGACATCTTGCAACGCAATCAAAAAAGTCATACTCTTGACATACTGTATTTGTTAGAAGTTTCACGTTATAAAATTAGGTTTTATATTGTAAGGTTTTAAATAACACAGACAATAATACATACTGGCTAGGTTCAAGACTGTGACAATGATCTGAAATCTGATGCCATGCATTTTAATAATACGACCAAGTAAAGTATTTACAGACCTGACAGCAGTCAACAAATTGTAGACTATATATTTTTTTCTAATTATTATTATTTTTCATCCGGTATATCACATTAGTGTATGTGTGTAAAACACAAAAGACATATTTTTCAGAGAGAGATGAGAAAATCTTTAACATGATTTTTGTCATTAGATTTTCCCATAGACAATATTATGCATGTATGTTAACAAACAAGGAGTTGCTACTGTAGATGACTTGCAAAAGCATTTTGCCACTCACATTGGGCAAAGACAGACAAGCACTGCTTAGCACTGTTTTATAGCGGACATTTTTGTCTTTTTTAGTCTGCAGCCTAAAGAGAATGTAGTCCAGTTGGGCTTTTTTTGTGAAATGTCATTCCCTTACCATCAGAGTAACAGCACAAGCAACTGTTCACAAGATTTACTATTACACAACGGCAAATAACACCTGTGATCTGTTGTTTGTGCCATTTCTCTGACCATAATTTGTGCACATCAGCAGGACGTTATCATATACAAAACCAATTTATAGCTCTACCGGAATGTTTACTGTAATTTTCCATGCACTTTATTATGGCATCTATGGTGACAGAAGCAGCACTTGGGTTATGATGAATAATTATTGTCATCTCACCATCAATAGGATATCAAAACCATAAAACCTGCTACTTCGACACATCTCTTTTTAATCCCAATAGTGGGAAAATCTTGGGGAAAAAAAAAAAATCAGAGTTGCAGTGCAAAAGACAATATTTCTATTAGTATACTAGTGCTCCAAATGTTTGCATCTGTATTCAGATTTAAACTTAAAGTGGGCAGGGATTAATCCAGATGTTTTTTTTTGTTTTTTTTTTTGTTGCTTTTTTTATAAACACGATGTACCTAGAAACACCAGAAAACTCCTGAAGAACAAGTACAAATGACGGTAGTCTAAGCATGATGTGTAAATTGTGATTCCGACAGTTCCTTAACCTCAGCTGCATCACTTCAGGACATACACACTGACTATTATGTTCAATAAAATATTTTAACTATTTTGTTTTTCTTCTATTTCCCAGTAGAAACCACGGGAACACAAAGCAAGGAGTTACTACAGATGATCAAGTAAACAATGTATGCACATCAATGGTGAATGCCACACATTCACCACTTATCACAGGACTAAACCTTTTCTTCATTAATGTTTTATTACTCTTTTGTGTTTACTGACTACACTGCATTCCATGTGGTTTAAACCTGGCAAAGTGACAAACATGCTGAATAGCAATGATGAGACAAGTCTTAAAAAATAAGAACAGCATGACACAAAACTTTTAGAGTATGCAAAGTACTGTTGCGCAAGTACATATTTACTCATTCAAAGATAATATTGCACAACTGAGAAGAAAGAATGTATTACTTTTTGGCCACGAGGATGATGAATCTGTATTATTTTTTTATTAGATTGAACCTCAATGAAAAATAAGAGAAAAAAACTCACCCTAAAACACATTAAATGCATTTATTGAAATATTTGTGAGGTGTTTAGAGATGCTGGTACTGTACTAACAGACGGGGCTTTTATATTCACTCAACAATTCATTGTCGGATTTATGGTTTCGCATTGACGAGAAATGCAGTATAGAAAAAAAAAACTATGGCTTGATTGAACGTCCTAAAGTGCAATAGAGCTACTGTATAGGATGCAGTTGCATTGAGTTATGTTTTGAAAAGATGAGCATGATGGTGGTATTATCAAGAAAAGTGAACATTTGGAGCCAGATCTGTTTGAACAAAGTGTAGCGATGAGGACATTTGAGAGCTGGACAGTCCAAAGGAGTAAAGTGCTGCTCATTTAGTTAATGTGAGGGGTAAATCTAATATCAGCAGGTGGTCACATTGTTAAGGAGAAATTGTTAAAAACCTGCTAATGTTGATAAAGGGTTTAAAAAAAAAACAATCCACTAAGAATTTAACCATACATTAATTAATATTGACATGATTTTTATTTACATGTTTTATGGTCATTGTGCTTGTCAGTCATTATCATTTATGTCAACCAAAAACAGATTTTAAATATAAAATTTGGACAATTTGGTAATATACTGGTATAACCTTAACCAGGCATTTTTATTCCTTCTATAGTATTACATCTCTGTTCTGGAGGCACTGAACATTTCTGTGCTACATTATGACCTCACCAAGGATAGTGCTGTAGAAGGCAGATACTGGATGTCTTATTGTCCATTGTGCATTGAATCTAAACTTAGAACTGTAACCGTAGTGTCTAGTAACATTCTTTATGGGGTTTTTGTTTTTTTTGTTTTGTTTTCCCATTTTTTTATATTTCGGTGTCTATACCTGGTGTTTTGATATTATTACAGTGTGGAGACACTATGAGACAAATCTCCAAAAACTTCCAAATTGCTGCTTCAACACTTCTCTTACAACGTGAGCACAACAAAACAGAAATGCCAATTTAAATAAAATAAAATAAAATACCATAAAATGAAATAAAATCTGAGGTATAAAAGCTGAGGTAGATATTTAAGCATGCCTTTTCTTATTTTTGTGTGTGTGTGTGTGTGTGTGTGTGTGTGTGTGCGTGCGCGCTTGTGTGTGTGTGTTTGTGTGATTATGCCTGTGATAAGAATTTCTTCAAAAGACGATGACAAGCAATTGGAATTTGTGATGACTCAGCTGTCCATTTCTGGCACTCGGCTATAAGTAGATAAGAAGAAGAGTGTGAAAAGTAATAATATTTTCCAATGCTGCCTCTGGTTGTGCAGCAGCAACCCTCTCATTGTGTTTCATTGCACAGCTACACACAGAGACCTAAATATCATTATAACAGCTTACACAATGTCAAATACTGAGGATCATTTTTCAGCCTAGATATGAACAGATTTATTCACATTTGGATTCATTTATTTGTAAATTCTAAAATAGATGAAATTCCTACTAAATACTAAAACAAAACAAACCAAAAATCTTATCCTTGTGATGCTAATGATTTTGTGCGATCTGTACATATTAGTCACTAGTGTGTTAACGATTGGTTTCGAAATATATTTTTGATGACAGAGTGTTATTTCATGCACAAATTACAGTGTCAAGTGAGAATGACTTTCAGTGGCAAATTGGAAGAACAGATCAGGGTGGGGTATACGCTAATTAAATACTTTGAAGTAACAGTTTGTTCATCAGCATGACTCAGAGCTTTCACCTACCCAGATACGCAAAAGCCAATTGGGAACAAAAACAGAATGTAACATGTGGCATGAGGCAAAAAGTAAAACGTGATAATCAGTAGTTAAATAAATATGGAAATAATGGAAATAATAACATTTTACTGATCCACATGCATACATAAATTTTACAAAAATGCATTTTTATCCTTCTGTTTTTTTTCACATACTGTCATGTATTTCATTGTATTTTATTTAAATAGAGCTTTGGCAAAATTTAAGAACTGTGTAATTTATAAATGTACATCTTTATTAACTTGACAAAGAAAAGCTCCCTTAGACAGCATGAAGAACTATCCTTAAAAGAACTCAGACTCAAAATAAAGCCTATTCTCTTTTGGGTGATACTGGATAGTAAGAGCATGAATTAACATTAACTATGTTCTATGAGGTCAAATGTGCAACTGTTTAACATGAAATACATTTTGAAGTCCATTTTGTTGAGGCTGCTAACAGTTCACTGATGGAGACTTAGGATTAAACTGTTCATAGCAATTTCCGACCTACAACTGTTACAGTGACTGCAGTCATAACCCATCCAAGTGAAACTGTTTGTATTGATTGCAGTTCAAAGCCCATCTTCTGGGTTTTTCTAAGTGGAACATTTCTCAAAAGTAACATGGATCTAAAGCTCACGAGCACCAGCAGCTGTAATTCTTGATCCACTGTGCATACATTTTTTATAATTTTGGTCTGTTTTATGTAACTGGCAACTGGCAGTCAATTCAAGTAGCCAAGAAATGAGAAATAAAAAAAAAAAACTGAACATTTTTCAAGCTTTTGAAGATAAAAAAGTGACCTGATTCTGCCGAGAGCAACAGTAGCACAGAGTCTGGCCTTCGAAATGTATGTGGTAGGATAATCAGAGTCTTATGGTGGGTTATTAATAACATGCAAAAAAACTCAATCAATCTCTCTAGTTTAAAGTTAATGTTAAAGTTTAGTCACTTTAACCCAGACCCCCTAAGAGTGTTTAATGTTCCAGCTTGTAATGCTTTTTTTCCTATGTTAAACTCCCTTTTTTTCACGCTTCTTATATAAGGTCGTTACTTTATCTAATATCACTGCACTGGTTTCACATCTTCTACAACAAAATTCTTTATAATTTTATATTTATACTTATATTGTATATGATTTATTTCATTGTCTCCTTAGTCTATTTTATTTTGTATATACATACATACATACTTTCTTTTTTATGTATGTATATACAAAAGAGAATATTCCACAGTCTGGAGTTTGTTGCATTGCATTTCACTACTGTTGTACTTGTACAGCCATTTGACAAATAAAATTCTTAAATCTTGAATCTTGAATTTTGCTTGCTCAGTCACTCACTGATTAGTCATAAGTGAGTATGTTGCACCTGGACAATGAAGATATTTAATAAATGTGTACTTGTGCGTACTATGAAATATAATCCTGCTGGCACCCTTGTATAAGAAGAGCATATGGGGCCATCCTCAGCAAAATGTCTCCATGTGGTGAGAACTCTAACCAGAAATCGGGCACCAGATCAGCTAGGTCCGGAGAACAGAAGGGGTCAAAATATAATTACCGTTATTAATTATGGTGCTCAAATAGAGACAACGCACTTATCCGACTTAGTTATAGTACCAGAAGATATAAGGGATTTAGACAGGTATTGGGTGGATATCTCAGGCCCCATTAACATATACACAGATATTTCTTTTAAAATGTAGGCTCCACCGCTTAAAATAATAATAATAATAATAATAATAATAATCCATGCAAACATCGTTTCACAAATAAACTTATCTACACAAAAAGGCAGAAAAACACTAAAGGAATTTAAAAATACTCTCATGAACATGACAGTCTAGTGATAGTATTGGAGAGCGAGTGTGAGTATTGAGCGGTAGAGAAGGCAAAATGTGTAAAAACAGCAAAGTGGCCCAAGGGTTTTTTTTCTTTCTTGGAAGTGAAGATAAGAGAAGACTTCCTTAAGGTTACACTTGATGTCAAAGTGAGCAAGACCTAAGGCTTATCAGAAATTTAAAATTAAATTTTATGTTACAAGAAATTGCAGACTACACAATAACCACCCATAATAAAAAAAAAAAAGTCCTTCATTCATGTCATGCACAAAACAGAAATGGGATTCAGGATTTTGTACTATTGTTACCATATTATAGCTGTCAAAAAAAAAACATTTTAGCTGTCCACAAGGAAACAATGGGGGAAATGGTGTTTTAAAGGGCACATATTTTACAATTTCTCTAAAAAGTAAATATAGGTCTCAGAGCTCCCCCTAAGAGTGTTTAATGTTCCAGCTTGTAATGTTTTTTTCCCTATGTTAAAGTCCCTTTATTCCACTTCTGTTCAGAACGTGCCATTTCAGTGTCTATGTAAATGAGCCACTCCTGAGCCACACCCTCCAGGGAATAGCAGAGCTGAGGAACAAGCCAGAAGAGCATATCTCCTTATATGAGGTCGCATTAGGATTAACTGGTTTAACCCATCATCAATACAAAAG
>JAOVVB010000010.1:2516807-2530568 GCA_028570985.1 Heterobranchus longifilis
GACTATATATAAGCCACAAAACCCAGATGTAGCATAAAATGTTGGTTCTATTGTATATTTATTGTATTCTATTTTATTGTACCATTCTATTTTAATTATGAGACCATGCTTAAAGCAATAGAAGACTGTGGACTCAATAGCCATCACCCTACTGAGAAATATTGTTCCTAACAGTCCAGAAATGGAACTGACTCACAAAACACAGTGATTAGTAACATAATGCCCAGGACACTGCTGGTGAGAGTCTAATCACAGCTGGAAACTAAAGGAAATGTTCCAGGATCCAGAGAACACTAAAAACAGCATTTTTCCCACCAAATAACACCTTTTTAAACCCCCCTGGGACATGCCTGCCATGTTAGAACAGGACGTCAGTATGAGGCTCCACGCTGGCTTAGGCCAGTTTGTGTGACCGTGTTTGTGTGGTCCACCTCGGAGACACCATATGGAAACACTCTGAGAGCCTCCAAATGGAGTAGAGCCACAGAAATTACTCAGAAACAGCGAAATGGATATAGCAATCTGTTAAAAGCAATTTTTTTTTTTTTTAAATGAGAAAAAAATCTTGGGACGTACCTGTAACGGACATCCACCACTATTTTTTTATGTTTACACTATGTCCATCATTCCCTCTTTCCTCCTTTTCATCTACTCTGTCTTTCATCTTTTTTTTTTTTTACAGTATGGTGAATTACTCCCTAATTTTCACCAGATATTTAAGATTTAAAAAATAGATCTAAAGAGCATTCACTGTCTTCACTCTGATGCACCACTGGTCAGGATTTCACTGTAAACGTGACACCATGAACACGCATCGGATGCAAACACATTGTCCTCATCAAGAGAGGGGGAAAAAAATCTCCCACACATAATGTATTTCTAGGTCAAAAATTCCCATGGGGTTTTAAAACACACAGATGAAGTGATGCTCACACACACACACACATACACAAATACAGACACACACCGATAGATGGAGGGAAAACTGAAAAAAGAGACAGAGACAGAGAAAGATGGCATTTAAGTTATTAAAAGCCTGTCTATGTTTTTCTATGTTTTTCAGAGAATCATTGAATAAAAATCTACGCAGGTAGCAAGCAGACTGAACAACAATGCTAATGAACCTTTATAATTATAAAATTATATATCCATGAGAGATTCAAAGTAGAAAAGACATGCTTTGTACCTGCTATAGATGAGGCAGGGCATGCTGTTGAGCTGACGATCACTCTTGTAGCGTCTGAAATCCTCCCAGGCATCCTTGATGGCAGTCAAGCCCAGAATGACACAAATGGGAATGATGGCCACTTGTGGTTGGAAAGCGTTCACTGCTGGGATAAAGTTGAGCACTGCCAAGCCGAGGAAATAAATATTGGCGACTCGATGGAATTGTTCCAGCAGGTTCATAGGGATGAAGGACCAGATGCTATATTTTGTTGTCTTGACACCATTTCCTGCATAGTGTCTGTTGGGATGATCTTTCGGTTTCTGGTCCTCGTAAAGCAGGTTGGATACTAGCGTCCTGACGTTGCTGTCTCCCTCGCCTCGTCCGCTCAAGAAGGCCCAGGCCGAGGCCAGACTATTAGTCCAGGTCATGCTGTCTCAGCTGTCTCGATGCACAACCACTGATCTCATATCACCTGGCCATGTGGCACTGAGTGACTGCTAGGAAAGAACAGCAGCACGAGAGAGAGTATCTCCGAACACACCTGTCAAACTCCCCTGACGGCTCAGAATGTTTTTAAGCTCTGTCAGTGTCAAAGGCATGTTGCTGAAACAGCATACCACAGCCGTGTGTACAGAACAAAAGTTCAAACACCTCATCAAAGAATACTATAGGGCAGAATGACTTGAGATGTCCGTCATGAAATGTTCAATCTATAAGCATTTGGTCACATTTGTGAGAAATTTCCTTGCACAGCATGGTATAGTGAAACATGGGAAACACAGACTTGCAGACAAAAAGGGAAGACAAACTACATAGCAGCAGTGCAGGCATGCAGTCAAACTCGCTCTTAGTCTAACAATGTCCAAGTCATGTAAATGGCGCTCATTACGGACGCATGAGGCGTACATCACAACATTTAGGTTTAACACTGAACTCTTGCCAATGATAATACTATAGACAGGAATGATGACGGTAAAGCTTAGTGTGACAGCTCTCAAGGTGTAACTCTAGACCAGCAAGATGCTGCAATTATACCTCGGTGAAAGAATATTGCAGCAGTGTCACGCTTGCATTATGAATTTATGATATAAAGAGGACCACTGGAAAGCACAGTATTGGTGGACCACACAGAAAAGCTGCTATAGCATAAGTGATAACAAGAATTAACTTGTCTCATGGACATTCCACAACATTAACTGTGTATAAATAGTAGTTATACAATGATTTATATACTAACAAATAAAATGAACCTTTATTGCTGGCAAATTGCTGTAGTATAAGAGGAATAAACACTGAGGACACTTGTTAGAGAAAAATCATTTTTGTACCCAGTTTGGCTGCACTTTATTTCCCTTTCATGAATTATTCTAAATATTTTTCTGATTGGTTTTTTTTTCAATACATTTTTTTATTTATAATTTTTTTTTCTTTTTTTTTTTTTCTTGTTGTTGGCATTTTTTATTTTGCAGAACAAGGTCAGTGAAGTTACCACATATGGTTCTTCACCCGTCTAGGGCAATTTTTTTAGTTTTTTTTATTCTCCCCAAACGTGCATACTTTAAACTATTTTTTAAAAACACAGATACAGTTAAAGGCACATTTTTGAAGATGAACAAGTGGAAAAACTGAAGAAAAAAAAATACTAATACTGGCACTGACACATTTACCAAATTTGGTTCTTCACCCTATTAAAAGATAAGGGTAGGTGAAAAATGCTGCTTCCTAAACTAGAACAAATTGGATCATTTATTTAAGAGCAAAAATATATTTTTTCACTTAAACATACTGTATCATAAATTCACTTTTTTGATCAGTTCACATTGAGCCACTATTGTATGTCTATTTTATGTTTCTAAAGCATTATATTGAGCAAGTTCGGCCTGTTCTTATGATGTTCGACAATATGGGTGTGTTCAGATATTCTTCGGTAAAGACACTGCTTAAAAATTCTTTACAACTCTTGGAATAATAATGCAACAAGATATTTCCAAAGAAAAAAGATAAAAGATATTTCCAAAGAAGAAATATGTTAGTAAGTAGCTCAGTTACTACCTCGGAATTAAATAAAGTAAGGAAGGAAGGAAGGAAGCAAGTACGTATCTACAGTAAGTATGCATGTAAACATTGGCACTTCAGTGGGATTATTTAAGCAGGTTTTTGAGGATGAAAGATGAGCTGCTGTAACCAGGTACAGAGTTCATGCTTGAACAGTCTTCCAGTTTTTGATTCTTGTAAAAACAGACTAGTACTTACCCAATTACAGATGTGTATATGGAAAATTACAATGTTAACCAGAATCTTTTCTATCTACCTGAATGCATTTAATAGCACGTATCTGCTTTTTAGGCAATTATTTGCTTCTGAGGCAAAAAGAAAACATTAACTTATCTTTGTTTAACTTCCACCTTGGACACTGTTGCTATGCATGGTATACAGACTGATAAATACAAAAAGTCACACTGACAATTCACATGATTGAGACTAAACAGCTGCGTGGCAAAAAAAAAGCAGCTTAATTTTGCTATGATCAAAGTCGCAATGGAAAAAGGTCATGTGGTCAAATTGACCATGTTCCAAAGCGATGGGCGTGTCAGGGTAAGAAGGGAAGTGCATGAAGCGATGCACCCATCATGCATAGTGGCCACTTTACAAGCCTCTGGAGGCAGTGTTATGATCCTGGGTTGCTTTAGTTGCTCAGGTCTAGGCTCAGCAACATTATGTGGCAATAAAATGAAGTCAGCTGACGACCTGAATGTAATAAATGACCAGGTTATCACAAAAATGGAGTTTTAATTCCCTGATGGAACGGCCATATTCCAGGGCTCAAATTTTGAAAGAGTGGTTCTTGGAGCATGACTAAGCATTTTCACACATGACTTGGCCACCACACTGTGTGCTGTACTCAAAGTATTAATAAATTATTAATGAATAAATAAAATTTGTCACTAAGCAAAAAAATATAAAAAGAAAGTTTAAAAAGCACAACTGCAGTATAATAACACTGGAATTGCAGGCACCACTTGGCAGGTATATGTACAGTATATTTTTATTTCTGTCGAAAGTCCTTACCTGCACAAATCTTTCTTTTTTTTTTTGTTTAAACCAATGCAATCAATCCATATCAATTCAACGTTTGTAAGAGAGCTTCCTATGGATTTCATTTTAAACATAACAGATTAGACATATTGCCCATGCCTTTGTTTTAGTCAGGACCAAATTAATTAGGATCCCCAGACTGCTGTTCAGTGCTGCTGCACATTTAATTCATAACTCTCCCCAGAGACTTCATTACAGTGGGTGTTAATGCAGCTGACCTGAAATCAGAGCTCTCCTGGGGAGTGAGTGAAAACAGCACTGGGCTGGAACTCATTCAATCGCTCTACTGCATACATTACAGCAGATTTACATCCAGTGTGTAAAGTGCCAATAAACTAATGTAAGTAAGTAAACTTGGAGTTCAGAAAAAGTAATAACTGGTAAAAACCCCTTTCTTTTCGCATGTCTAAATAATGATTAAAATGATTTATCAAACTGGGAGATGGAATAGTGAAATTGGAAATGTAAGGATAGATGGAGGACAAAAAAGGCAAGTAAGCATTTCATACAGTATCAGTGGTGCTTTTGTGTAATTTACAGTGCTTTTTAATACTGGTAAGCAATTTTAAAAGCAGCACTTTTTTTTTATATAGTTTTATAGCTCTTATGTCTTTTTCTTTATCCATGCCAACCCAACCTCTCGGTTAAAACTCATAGGCGGCTTCCCAAAACTCAAATTAATGCATGTTATTTGTCAATTCTACTGTCTTATCCCTGTGAAACCAAAGTGCCCCATCATCAAATTAATTATTCCTAAAATGCAGTAAGATGATTCAGTGAGAAAAGGAATGTTTTGAGGACACACAGGTGGTTAATATATATAAAGTAATTCTATTATAGCACATGATATAAGGTATAAATGTTGGGATTTTGTGTAGATTTAAAAAAAATACACTGATCATCAGCCAGTCAGCCATAACATACCCCTTGTGCCATCAGGATGTCTTCAGCCCTCATGACTCCACAAGACCTATGGGGGTATGAAGTGGTACCAGGATGTTGGGAATAGATCCTATGGGTGCAGTTGGCCGCTCGTTGGGCCTTTATGAATCAGACTTGTTTGTAAGGCGCACTACATGGGTGCTTGATTATATTGGGATCTGAGGAGTTTGAATGCTGGGGTTCTTTGCCTGTTGGGCCCTGTGCATTGCATTGGATATTCTGGTGCTTTTCTATCATGGCCAACATTGCCTTTTCAGTTATTTGTGCTGCATTGGCTTTTCTATGGATTCCAGAAGGGTATAGTTGAGCTTTGAGTTTACTGGTATATAATAAATAATTAATAATCAATGGTAATGTTATGTGATGTTAATGCTAGCTGATCAGTTCACATTTAAGCATGTTTTGTTTGAAGTTAATTGAGATACAGATTTGTTGTACATTTGTACTAACAGCTTCTTTTAATGTTTTTAAGTGTACACAGATAGTGTAATATACAGCAAAAATGTGATATTGAGATGCTTTTCATACAGTTCTACCCTTATGGTGCATGCACACACACTACACACACCTGATTGAAGCCCATTTCAGGAGCGGGACTTGCTCACCTGTGCCTGCAGTGCACCATGTGTTTGGACTGCCGAGCTGACAGCAGAGTCACAGCAGTGGAGTGCATAGCCAAATCATCACAAGATGGCTGGACTTCTCCTCACAACAGGAGGATGGAGCAGATGTTAAAGCAGAACTCACTCCAACTCTTCACACACACATGCGCACACACACACACACACAACACACACACACACATGCATATGCAAAAACCAGTAGCTATCACTTACCACAAATCATGGTTCATACAAATTTAAGCAAAATCAGACAAGCAGGAATAAGGTTATAGTAAATATGGGCACGCCTTTGATTTAGCCGTGGGCAAGAGCCTGCAGGGAGAATGCCAGAGATAATCACAGCCATGCAGATATCAGTATAATTGCAAGTGCAATTGTGCTTTTATACAATAGCTCTATAAACAAGAAATTAATCTTGGGTAAGTGACATTTTGGACGCAATATGGCCAATTATTTTTGCTCCCTTAGCACACATAGATCCGAAAGAAGCTGCTCTCATTTCGTAGACTTTCAGCTAGCTGGCTAGCTAGCTCACATTGATTTGAATCCTATTAAAGGTGTTTCTGGTAAAATTAGCTTGATTAATCCTTTTCACCTTTATCCGACAGTTGCCACACAAAAGACAAAATCCCAAGCAAAACTATCACTTGTGTGTGTGAACAGTGAAAACGATTTCCAACAAGAAGAAAGAGACATCTCTACTTGTCTGGAACTCATACACATCACCAAATTCACCGAGCATATCTTTAAATAAAGTGGTCTGATCACCAGCTTCACAGGCACATGATACAAAATCCTGTTTGAACTTTAATTTCTGTGAAATTGTGGGAATTCTGTGAGTTCCTGTGAAACTTTCATGAATGAGTAGAATGCAGATTTTTACTTCTTTATATCTGTCCTACTTACTGGCACTAATGAAGTGCAAAACAGAAATAAAGATCTGTTTCAGTCGTCATACATCTGTGAAGTACTGTATAGTTTGATGGCGGATGACTTGCTTTTCCTCATATCTTTTTTTTTTGTGTGTGTGTAAGAGTTATCACATAAGAATAATGGGTTGAAGTCCATATTGTAGATGAGTCTCATGATCTGCACAAGTTCCTTTGGTTGTTTTGTGGCTGGTCTGGCAGCGGTAGCTCAGTGGTTAGGATGTTTGACAATTGGTCCATCATACAGCAAATTCAAACCCCAGCACTACTTTGAAGTAGCACTTAACCATCAACAGCTTAGACGTTTTATGAGAAAAAAAAAAGTAGATCCTGATCAGTCAGAAAGTGTGTTATTTTTTATAGCAGCAAATCTGGCAGTAGAAGAACGCGATACAAGCTTTATGTGGTCTTCTACAACATGGAATGAACATACCATGGTCATAACACAAGCCTGAAGAGGTCTTTGTAAGAAATGCTATAAAAACAACACAGTCACTAGAATTACTCAGTCAGAACCACATCAATATTTTTCGATATGCGCTATTCTTGTAGTTCAACGAAGTCCCTAAAAAGTGCCACATAAGAGATGTCAATGTCATCATTACTATGTCTGTATTAAGTTATTCCTGCATCTAATTTATTTTCTAGATGTTCAGTGCCCTGTCATTGACTATTTCCCTATAACAATTATAACAATGTGCCCAGACCTGTTCATTCCTCACTCAGGCAGGGCTGTAATAATATTATTGTTTATTAGCAAGAATTAGATTCATGTCTAACTTGTGTGTCACTTAAATCAAGACAAAGTATGATGGGGCAAGAGCAAGATATGACCTACACCATTCATGAATAAGCCCATGTCAAGACCGAGACCCTCAAACATTTTGATATTTTTGCTTCTGTACATTCTGTACAACATTAATTCAAGTGGTTTAACAAAAATATTGCATTAACCATTTAGGGATTACAGCCACTTTTTGCATAGTTCTTTCATTTTCACATACTCAAAATTAATTGGATTATTTTTAATACTTTGATGCAAAAGTGTTACAGTCAGTGACTGCTGATGTCTGAACCTCGGTCATTACCGAATTCTGAGTTGCCTCCCTTAAACTGCAGCCTCCTTCACTTGCAGCGTGTGTGTGTGTGTGTGTGTGTGTGTGTCTTTCTCATTTCAGGTTTGTCTTCAAAAAGTGAAAAGCATGCTCAATTGGAGTGAAGTCACGTGACTCACTCTACACTTTAAGAACATTTCTTTGCCTTGGGTTTCTTTCAAAGTACATTTTGGGTTATTATCTATATATACCGTGAAGCACTGTTCTATTATTTGTGCAACATTTGCCTGAATCTAAGTTGAGTGTTAAGGCCTATACCCTTTAGAATTCATCCTGCTAGGTCTATTAGCAGTCCCATCATCTATAAACACTAGTGACCCAGTTCCCTATAGCAGACATCCATGCCCATGCCATAACACTGCTTCCACCATGTCTGACAGATGATTTGGTATGCTCTGAATCATAAGCAGTTCCTTTTCTTCTCCATACTCTTCCCTTCCAATATTTCTGCTTAAGAAACATACTCTTGTTTTAGAACTGGTTGGGCTTTTTAAAGATTTTTTTAAAGCAAAGTCCAATCTGGCGTTTCTGTTCTTGAATATTATCTGTGGTTTGCATCTAGACTTTGTCAATGATGCACCTATAGTACAGTACATCCTCCAGATTGTTATTTACTTTTCTAGAAGTTGTGGAGGTTTCTTCCACCAAGGAAAGAATGATGTGATTAAAAACCTTTTAGTGTTGCAAATTCATTATTTTAAAGACTGTACCAAAACCTTTATTTGGCCAGTCCTCCCATGAACAGCTACCAAATACAAATGCTTGTTTTTATAAAATTAAAAACTTAAAATCTGTCATGATATGAATAAGACACCTGCCCACAACTGGGCATCAAATTGTTTAATTAATAACTTTTGAGTACATAACTTTTGAGTCTGTGAATGTTGAGGGACTGTAAAAAAAAAATTGATAAAGAAAAGTTGTGATTGCAAAAACTGTTAATGAAATATTTTTGTTAAATTAATTGAATTAAAGCAGAAAATCTTCACTTTAATTAAATCTTAACTGCTTGATTTAAAATCCATCATGGTAGGGTAAAGAGGAAAAAAAAATTCTCACTATCCAAATACTTATGCACCTGACCTACATGACCCAGTCAGGATTTATGAAAGGTTAAACTGACAGAAAGGATTTCTAGTTATAAATCTTATAGCTTCTGGTTACAAGCTATTCATGGGCCTTGAGGATTTGTCTCTAATGTGGCACAGGCTTTTCTGTGAAGGGTGCAAGTTGAACAGTTTGTTTGATGGATTAGTCTGCCCAAATGCTTTGGGCCTTGCTTGTACTTTGCTCCCTGTAGATATTGTTAATATTAGGGAGGCTGGTGTCTTTGACTTGCTGGGCACACTTCAACACCCTCTGGAGTGTCTTCCTACTGGAATGTAATGCTGCAGGTCAAAACAGACTCAGTGATTCTCCTGTAGAGGCTGGTAAGGATCACTGACAGCATACCTGCCTGTATAGAATCTTTTGTCTTGTAGAAATACAATTAGAAATGCAAAAGAAAACATGTGATGGTTTGCAAATCAAAACTCATTTCCACTGATTTACACAAACAGGAGGTTAATAAAATGTATTAAATGCTATAATTTGTTCTGGCTCATACATCATTATATTGTGATGGGCACATAACAAAGTACTTGTAAATGGAAATGATGTTACAGTGCCAAAAAAAGAGCATTTTGATTGTTTGTAGGCCAAGACAAGACTAAGTCAATTTTTACTCAAATTTACGGCTCATTTGTGGTCTCAAGCACCACAACGCTGAAACAACACAACATAAAAAAGTCTTCTCTCATTCCCTGTAAAACAGACTATTTTTTTTTTTTAGTTTTGGATGAGAGTCTTTTTCCTTCTCATAGTCACGATTCAAGTTTTTAATCCTCTGCGTCTCTCAGTGTCCGTCACATCAAGCTCATGAGGATGCCAATCTTCTTCCTCTTTTTCTGACAGAGATAAGTTTTTTTTTATCTGCACTTGATATTGTAATGTTGTAAAACATTTAAGCTCTTATAACTGTAGAACTGAGTTAGTTCATGGTGAGGGGAAAATAGTTGAATGCAATTTTTACTGCAAGTTACTAAAATGTTTTTGCTCCAATTTAAATGCAGCTCTCTGAAGCCCTTCAATAAAAACCCCAATTAACATTTTAACACCTATGGGCTTTTTCAGCCATCAGAGGCATAAAATGGCTCCTTAGACTTGCTGGACTTAACCTCAGTGAGATGCCACTGCTGATTTCATGCACAGAAAGTGGAAAATGACTTTTCTAAAAACAAAGCAGACATGACTCTACAATTTAAGGAAAGGGTTTTGCTGGGTGGCTCATGGCACCAGTAAATCTTTACTGCAGCAAAAGAGGAAATAGTGTGAGAGTGTGTTTTTTGAGGGGAGAGGAAAAAATTCATCTATTTTTGTCCACATGCCTTTCATGTTTTGACCCTTATGGCCTACAGGCCCATTCTTTCTGTGTAGAGGAACGTTCATGCCTTACTTCCTTTATGTCCCCCTTGGCTGACCAGAGAACTTTTTTTTTTTTTTTTTTTCTCCCAACAAAAGCGAATGTGTTTCCTTTTCATCCACTATATATTCCCTGGGTTTTATCAGTATTCTCCAAAATTCATCCAGCCATAAAACCAAGATAAAAAGACCTTCACAGACAGCAGAGTACCCTCTCCTTATGACTCATATATCTGCTACGTAATATCATAATTCCTTTTTTAAAACAGAAATGGATAAAAAAATAATAATACAGAGATCAGCCATGACATGAAAATAACTGTAAAGGGACATAAATAACCTTGATCTTGTTACAATGGCACCTGTCAAGGGGTGGGATATTTAAGGCAGGAGGTGAACAGTCAGTTCTCAAAGTTGATGTTTTGAAAGCAGGAAAAATGGACACCTGATGAGTATCTGTGTAGTATTTCCGCCATGCATGGGTTAGTTACCACAAAATGTGGTCCAGGGAAGGACAACTGGTGAACCAGTGACAAGGTCACTGCCAAAAGTGCTTACAACAAGCATGGCGACATCAATTGGAAGTTGGGCCTCATATCAAATAACTAAGTTTATTCACAGTTGGAACAACCACATGCTAAATTCCATTTAATTTCTATAACAATGCTAATGCGAAGAGATAGAAAATACTTAAAGTAAATGTATTCTAGTGCTATAATTAAGTATAATTTCATTAGATTCATTTTTCATAGTATAATTTTTTCAAATATTACTTAAGAAATGATATTTTCATACAGTATGTAACCTTTTTGCTCCTTAAATTTTACATTATCATTGAACATTCTTGCAAATAAGTCAATTTGACAGAAATTTTAATAAATTCATGGCTTTAAGTTTCGTTTTAGTTTTGTTTGTTAGCTATTTCTAAAGCATCAAATCAATATAAATTCCAGTGTATATAGAGACACCACATTTAGTCATCTTCATTCAAGGACAACATTTTAGTTTCAGCACTGCAAATCACGCCACCTAAAATCCTAAAAGTCCACTTCAATAAATAAATTTTTAATATAGTGATATTCTGCCTGAGGGTTTTGCTGCTACCAGTTGGTGGTTTGACTTTTGAGCACATTAATGATCTCTTTTGCAAGATAAATACAAATGTACTTTGGATTATTTTCATTCTTGAAGTTATAGCATATGTACTATACATAGGTCTGCTGTTACTATTAAAATGAACTACAACAAAAACGAAACATACAGTACTGTACCTTCTGAGTGGCAGTTCTGTTAATAGAAACACCACCTTGTTGATGAGAGAGGTCAAGGGAGAATGGCTAAACTGGTTTAGAGCTGACGGGAAATCTATGGTAACTCATGTAAGCGCTCTTTACAGTCATGGTCAGCAGAAGAGCATATCAGGATGTACAACAAATCACATATTGAGGTGGATGGGGTAAAAACAACAGAAGACCAAGCTCCACTCATATCACCCACGAACAGGGATCTAAGGCTACAGTGGACACAATCGCAGTGTAACTGGAAGCTGTAGTTTAAAAGAAACTTTAAGTTACCTGTATCTGTGTAGTGTCAGTGAGTCCAGGAAATCACTCACTCACTCATTGTCTATACCGCTTTATCTTGTATACAGGGTCGCAGGAGACTGGAGCCTATCCCAGAAAGCTTAGGTATAAGGCAGGGTACTGGATAGGGTGCCAATCCATCGCAGGACACACACACACTCACATGCTCATTCACACACTACGGGCAATTTGTGAAAGCCAATTAGCCTAAACTGTGTGTCTTTCTACTGTGGGAGGAAACGGGAGTACCCGGAGGAAACCACCAAGCACGTGGAGAACATGCAGGAAATCAGCTGTTACTAAACTGCTTAAACAAGCCTGTTTGACACTAACAACTATGCAATGGTTAAAATCATTGAAATTAGATATTTCTCTCATTCTGATGTTTCATGTAAATATTAACTGCCACTCTTGACCCGTATTTGCATGATTTTATGCATTGTGCTGGGGCCACATTGGAAAACTGCATGAATATGCAAGTGTACAGTGTTCCTATTAAAGTGACGGCTGAGTGTAAAATATTATATTTGAGGTTTCATGAAAGAAATGCTATGAGTAGTCATAATAATAATAATAATAATAAATACAATGTATTTAAAGGTCAAATATGGAGTTTTGAACTGTACTAGATGTACTAGATATTTTGTACTGGCTATTAGCTGATTAAGCAACTTTGTTTGCAGCTCTGGACAATAATACTGTAGACAATGCACTATCACAGGAGTATCCAGGGCTCTAACTTCACTTAATCACTCTTATACATAGAAATGTGGGGGTTTTTTCCACCTAAAAATAAAAATACATAATATCTTTACCTCCACCCCAGTGAAAAAAATACACTTTAGTGTATTATAAATATATTCAAATCCTCGATAGTACACTGCAAATATACTAACAAAAAGTTGTACCATCAGTTAATATATAAAAAGTATACTAACATCATGCTTTTACCAAATTTCGGAATTAAACTTTAAACATACTTCAACGTAAATTGTATTATAGTACACTTTCCAAACATTTATTATAGGAAAATATACAATATACTGTATATATAAAGTGAAAGATTGGTCTAATTTCCAAAGCACACTTATTTAAACTTTGTTTTTCAATTTATTTTTGGTATATTTTTTAAAAATATGTTCAAAATAATCATTGTACAAATTGTACAGAAAGAATACATTAGAATACAAATTTTAATATACGGTAGTCTCAGTATATTTTCATGCAGGCTTAAATGTACCTATTCATATTTCCTTATTTATTCTTATATTTAGTGCACTACTCTCTCATGCACGCGCGCTTTTAGACTCGTTTTTGCATGCTGAATCTCTCTCTTGCGCACGCACTCACAAACTATTTTTTGCGCACTGAAAATTACTTTCAAGCTAATTTATGTTTGCACTCTCTCTCTTCTGTGCGCTCACTATCAGAAAGCTACACTTGCACGAACTGCAGCAGCATTCTAACGCTGTTCTAACGCATTCTAAACCATAGAATGTATTATCTAATGTGTTATTGCTAAATCTTATGTTTTTTGCTTCTGGTATAATGGCTCCATAGCTCTCGGTCTGTTTTCAGTCTCTGTGTAACAGCTAGAATCAACACAGAAGGTTTATACTAATACTGTACCTGTATATTCTAATATACACTTAACCTTGTGCTAATTAAATCTGTTAAACTCATGAATAAAATCTGCCTCTATATTACTGATGCAATGTGTTTCAAAAACATGTTATAGTGTAGAAAATGCATTCAGCATTTATAAATGATCCTAAACACCTTTAGTGTACTGGTAACACATTTGCAATACTGTAGTATAGAAGGTTGTGTGTACTGTATGATATA